>CABHPH010110875.1:0-11129 GCA_902168325.1 Peromyscus nudipes
CACAACACTGGTTGGATGCTCTATTATGCTTCCCCCTCTGTAGACAGGCAGATGGCTAGTGATCTGCGTATGGTGGAGATTTATATAAGAATATAACTGCAGAAAAGAGCCCTGCATTCTGCTGGGAAGTAGTTAACTGATTACCAGCCTGAATGATGTCTTCAAAGTCTTACCCTGTGTCAACTGAACTTCCCTAAAGTATCCACCTCTGTCTTCAACAGCCTGAATGAAGATTATCTTGTCTTGGTGATTTTCCAGAGAGAGAAATGTGGCAAAGAGTCAAAATTAATCTGTTACCTCTCCCTCTTTCTAATTCTAAAGAGCTTTGTCAAATCAAAAGCCCAAGGCTTCTAGCTGTCTATCAGAAATGGAACGAGTAGTCATCTGATCAGTACGTGTCTCGGTTACTGTTTTACTGCTGTGAGAAGAACCAAGACCAAGGCTACTTTCAGAAGAAAGCTTTTACTTGGGGCTTGCTCTCAGTTTAGGAGTGTAGTCCTCAGCCACCTGGCAAGAAGCACATTAGCAAGCAAGGAGGCGTAGTGCTGGGATGGTAGCTGAAAGCCTCAGAGAGCCATGCTCATTCAAGCCATCACAGTATTCATGAGAAAAAGGAAAGGGAAATTAGAAGAGACGAAGGTGTGAGCCTTGTCTCTCATAGAGAAAATGCTACTTAACTCATCATTAGCATGTGACTAGAGAAGAGGAAATTATTGTTCACATATTTAGCCTCTTTGTATTTTGGGAGGTGGAACGCATGTGCACATATATGTAGAAGCCAGAGATCAACGTTGTCTTTGGAAAATCATTTCTCCACTTTACATATATTCTTTTTTTAGACAGTGTCTTTATGGAACCTGGAGCTCATTACCTTGGCTCAACTGACTGATCTCTTAGAGATCCTCCCGTCTTTGTGTCCCCAGCACAGAGAGTACATGTATGTACCATCATCCTCAGCTTTTTACATGAACTCAGGTCCTTATTATGTTGGTGTGCTCTGCAAACCTTTCCATTTAGAACTATCTACCTCAATCTCTCTTTACCATCTTTCAATAGTCTCTTAGCATTAGCCTTCATATATGTTACCTAATGTTTGCCTGACTCCTAGGTAAAACTATTGGAATATTTGCAGAACCTTACAAAACTTTAGCCTCCACCCACCCTAAAGCTATAACATCTGAATCTCACAGAAGAGATTTTTTCCTAATTAATACAGGCATTATCTAAATCCCATAGAAACAATTTGCCTGCCTTACTATGTCTCCCTAATTGATGACTCTACCTGTGCTTTGTAAACATAATGACTTTTTGATGACTTCAGAGGGTACTGTAACGCTTTCCATGGTCGAACATGCCATTCAGAATAACTTGAAGCCTTGTTTTTAAGCCATGGTCAATCATACTGTTTCAGAATACACTTTTTATCTTCTTTAAAGCTGAGTGGTTATTTTACCTTGACACTCATATAAAGTGACATTACCATACATATTCCCTCTCTTGATAACATTCAAGGGGAGGAGATTATGCAGAGTGTGAACACCGAGGTGTGGGAATCTCAGGGGACTCTTAGACTCCTACTGCAGGAGCTTTTACAAAATATTTGTTTCCTCTTATATATTATAGAATGAGGTAATACTGATTGATTCCAATGCACCTGAACAATGTTAAGCCTTCCTGCAGCCTTATGACCTAAATAACAGTAATGGGTTTTCTTTTGGTGTTTTGATAAACAAGTTATTGCAAAGATCCACTCATCTCCACAGGTCAAGTTTAAGCACATTTCCTTTATTTACTTATGAGAAAGCCAAAGACCCCTGATATTTCCATCCTTTGTCTCCCGTGAATCAGCTAAATGGTTTTATTGTGAATCATCACCTGGAGAATAAAGTCCATTAATCGGAACTGATTATGTTTTAGTTAAACTCTCTCCTTACCCAATCCATGAACTTTGGTCCATCTCAACCTGAGTCAACATACATTTGCTCCTGGGAGAGCCCGTCTAAGAAGTGGGTGACTGACCTCAGGGTAAAACGCTCTTCGACCAATCGTCCTATCCTGCCGCCTCCAAGCCTCATTCCTTCGCTGGGCTTCCTGCCTGTGGGTTTGTGCAGCCACGCCTACTCTTCCTGTAAAAGAAAACACGGCTGACTCATGAAGCCCGAGTTCCCACTCCCTTCTGAGCACCTTGCTCCTTAAATCCTCTTGCTTAAAATCTATATTAAAAATACCTTTTGATAATAATTAAAAAAAAAAACCAACTCTGCTTCAAAACAATAGAAAAGAAAATCCTCTCTGTCTAATGAACTGCCCTAGGTCTGGCAGTCAGTGTATCTCCCATTGTAACTGCTCTCCCTTCTTCTAACAGCACCAATCCTTTACAGTAGAGTCTTTCTTTACCTAAGTCCAAATTGCTTCTCCATTTGACACATCTATGCCCTTTAAGGCAGCACTCTATTCAGCTAATGTGGATAATTTCTTAAATCGTTGCTCTGAGAGCAGAACAATTATTCCTGTGTCCCTGGCTGCTGCAACCGAGACAATGACTTGAGTGAGTCATGCAGAAATCTCTACACAGCCATAGTCCCTTCCCTTGGAACAGCTAATTAAAATTACCCCTCTCAGACCCCAGTGAATTCATTCTGGTTAGCTGAAATTAATGCTGGGCTAAAATTGGGGTAAATTACATTTTCTTTTCTTTCATTCTATTTATTTGATGGTTGTTTGATTTATTTTTTATTTATTTTTTTACTTTTTTTATTTTTTAATTTTTTTTGGTGCCGGGGACTAAACCCATGGCTTCACACACTCTAGCTGTCTTAGTTAGGGTTACTATTGCTGTGTTGAAACAGCATGACCAAAAGCAATTTGGGGAGGAAATGGTTTATTTGGCTTACATATCCTGAATCAGTCCGTTGAGGGAAGTCTTGGTAATAAATCAACCTGGGAACCTGGAGACAGGAGCTGATGCAGAAGCAATAGAGGGGTACTACTTTACTGGCTTGTTCCTCAAGGCTTGCTTACCCTGCTTTCTTAAAGAACCTAGGGCCACCAGCCCAGGCATGGCACCATTAACCACCATTGGCTGGGTCCTCCCTATCAATCACAAATTAAGAAAATGCTTTACAGGTTTGCCTACAGCCTGATCTTATGGAGGCATTTTCTTAATTGAGGTTCCCTCTTCTCAGATGACTTTAGCTTATGCCACATTGACATAAAACTAGCCAGCAACCTAGCCAAAATAAATTAGGATTATAGGGGAAACAACCATTTAAGTTTACTAAATCTTCATAGATAGGAAATAGAACAATATTATTATTTAATTTTAAAATATTTATCTTATTTGTAATGGTGTGTATGTGTGTATGTTCTCACAACTCATATATGCACTTGTGTGTGGGTGCCCATGGAGACCAGAAGAGGGATTCAGATTCATTGGAGCTGGAGTTACTGGCCATTGTGAGCCAGCAGAAACAGACTCTAGGAAGAAAATTCTGCAAGAGCAGTAAGTCCTTTTTACTGCTGAGCAATTTCTCCAGTTCCACAAAACTAATTTTATTTAGATACTGGGCCAAGATGAAATATGTGTAATCTGTTGCTTTGGTTGGGTTCTGGGACTCAGGTGAATAAAACAAAATTTAACAAATGCTAGTTACTCTCTGGCTTCTTTTGGGATTTTTTTTATTTTTATGAAAATAGATTTGAAATTATAGCTGTGGTGTTTTGTATATTTTTCATAAACCTAAACATTTTGTTTCCTCTATTACAAAAGCCTTTGGTCTGGCTGATATTATATTATTTAATCATTAACTCTATCATGAAATATAAATAGAAGATGCCAATGTTAAAATTTAATAAGGGACTAACTCTTGGATGTTGGGTAGGTTGAAATTTTCAAAAATTAAATTGATACAATTCTTTAGATTAATTAATGAAATTTATACTTGCCTTTAAAGACTAAACATTCTTTTCATACTTTAAGAATTCCATTCTTACCCATGAACCTCCACTTGCCAAGCTTAGGAATTTAGATAGTGAAACAGTACTCAAAGTTGATTAATATTGGTGATTTCAAGAAAACTTTTAGGTCTCTGTTAAACTGGGTTGTTAGCATTAAGCACTTGACCTTAGATTTGAATAATGTAAATAAATATGGTTTATAGATGGAAAAGAAAAAAAAACAATCAATGTAGTAATGTACGCCTGGTTTAAAACTCAACATGCTTCCACGACCACTAGCAAAGTAGAAACCACTGGGTTATTGTGCAGTGCACCACACGTTAACATACGCTCACCGGCAATTCAGTGAAAGCATTTTTTTTTTTAAAGGAAAGTCTGACTTTATGGCAATTAAATGGATCCAGGTCAACTCATTTTATTATAATCTCCATTTATCTTATTCATAACTAAAAGGCCATGTTTAAAGACATTAAATGATATTTAATCATATAAGCCAACATGATAAAGTTAAATTATTTGGATTTGGGATATTTCTGTCCTGGAACACTCTACAACTTTCAAGTCTATCCAATCAGATGAGTGCCTCATGAATTAAGAAAAAAGACTAAACTTGTATGGTTTCTGACACACTGGAATAAGAAAGGAATGGTAGAATTTGTTACTAAAATGAAATACTTGGGGAATATCTTTGCAATTAGCAGTGAAAGGTGTCAGCTATTTCAAATAAAAATAGATAATAATACTATCCTTTGTTGTATAATTGTGGATAATTTACCATTTTCCAAAATAAATATGGGGATATGACCGTGTCTACAAGATGATTTCCAGATGCAGCCAGCTCTGCCACACTTCGTGTGGACTTGCTTTATGTGGGCCCTACCAGGCATCCAGCAGCCCTCTATTCACCTGTCACTGATCAAGGACATTGTTCCTGATGCTTTGATGCTTTCCTCTTCTCCAGATCCAATCCCACTCCTGTCTTCTTTACCCGCAGCAGATGACTACATAGCAAAACTGATAACTATTAAATCAGTTATTTGGAAGGTTTCAGATATATATCTCTAAATTTCTGCTTTTTATAATATCACATTCTTCATTTCTACACAGAAATAAATTGTTCTAAAAAAAATTTGGTGTCTGGAGAGATGTTTTAGCAGTTAAGAGCACTTGGTATCCTTGCTGAGGGCTCAGATTTGATTCCCAGCACCCACAGTGGACGGCTTTTCACGTACTTTCACTTTCTCAGAAAATGCTAATTTATATATCTTCTAACACAGACTCCTCTTTAGCTATCTAGAGACATCTTACTTTAGTTTTTCTTTCAAGATCAGTTTTTCTGAGTTTATATGAACCTATGTCTTTCCTAGACCCTCAAAAACTGTCAGTTACTCATAACTCAAAGTCTCTAGTGATTACCAGCTTATCAAAGCTTTGAGAAAAGAAAACTGTAGCATGAATCTTAAAAGTTCTTATTAATAAAATCAAACCTGAGGCCAGTTATTGGGGTGAACACTGGAAGGTCAGAGAGCCAGAACAAGCCACAGCTATCTCACCTTGCTGGATCCTCAGCTGGTCTTGCTTCCTCAGACTGGAGGCCTCTGAGTCCTCATCCAGAATGGGTCTCAGCTGAACTGCTGCTTGAAATCCTGAATGTTTAACCAGCCAAATGCTTAACCAGCCAAATGCCTCTAGTTTCTGGTCCTCACGTCTTATATACCTTTCTGCTTTCTACCACTACTCCCTGGGATTAAAGGCGTGTGTCACCACGCCTGGCCATTTCCAATGTGGCCTTGAACTCACAGAGATCCAGAGGGATTTCTGTCTCTGGAATGCTAGGATTAAAGGCGTGTGCTACCACTGCCTAACCTCATGTTTAATATTGTGGCTGTCCTGTTCTCTGACCCCAGATAAGTTTATTAGCATACAGGATATTTTGGGGAACACAATACCACCACAGAAAACAATGAGTGCCAGAAATCCCAAACCTGCTCTGTTGTTCACAGGTAAACCTCCCTCATAAGGTGGTGTGGGATAGGTAGGAATCTGTACTATGTATAGAAGCTGCTCTGCTACACAAATGTAGGCCACAATGAACTCAGAGAACATCAAGCCTAGACGAGGTCACTTGGGACTTGACTGGATAGAGTATCGCATTTACATAATAATAATAAGGATTTACCCAGAGGGTCAACGTGGTACTCAAAGGGCACATGGTCAGTCCTTTAAGGAATTCATATCTAGAATGCACACGCATGTGCGTGCGCACAGAGAGAGACAGACAGAGAGACAGAGAGAAAGGGGGAGAGGGAAGGAGGGAGGGAGGAAGAGAGAGAGAGAGAGACAGAGACAGAGAGACAGAGAGAGAGAGACAGAGAGAGAGAGAATATTATGTAATGATAGTGTCAGTCTCTGATATTTTGTTCTGAAGCTAGGGCTGTCAGCCTTTATGCTTCTTACAGTGTGTTTAAATGCCCTGCCTAATAAGAAAGCAGGAGAATGAGGCCAGTAGTGAAACATGGCAACAATGCCTTGAGTTCTTCACTCACTTTCAGGTGAGTATGTGTAGATGAATTTCTAAACAGTCTTAGTAAATAAGAAACACAGAGCCAAATACAGAGGAAATAGCCAGAGATCAGAGCACTAGCCACGACTAGCTTTAGCTTATCACCAGCAGTAGCTTCCTCAGAGAGAGTTTCTTCCTGCCTGACTTGTGTTTTTATTGCTTTTTTGTTCTGCCTTCTCATTGGCTCTAAGCCCAGCCACATGACTTCCTTGTCACTACCTGTCTATACAGACCTCCAGGTCTCTATGGTTGGTACTGGGATTAAAGACTCGTGTAACCACACTTGGCTGTGTCCTTGACCACAGAGACTCTGCCTGCCATGTGGTCAGATGAAGGGCATGTACTACTACCTCTGGACTTCTGTTTAATGGCTATTTGACCTCTGATCTCCAGGAAAAATTATTTATTAACATACAAATAAAATATCACATTTCATCACAAATAAAATATCACCACAAGTATGAGGCTTCACACATCTCTGACCTTGTTGGAGTTCAGTTCTTCAGCCCTTCCTTAGATTCTGAGAATCCATTTCTTACTTCTGAGCTGTTCCTTACTCATATTTTTCTGCCTGCTTTATTCTGGTCATTTCAGGCCAGATCACAAAACCAAATAGCAATAACATTCACTAAACCCGTTCTGACCTTGACCATCAACTATAGTTTTGGTGCATGTCTTTCTGAGTTTATCGTTGATGTTGGCAATGTTGTGTATTGAACTCAGGTCATTGGAACATACTAAGAGAGCACTATACCATTGGGCAACACCCCCAGATTCTATAAATGTAAGTTATTTTGCATCACTCATATCTATAATAGAGATTTCTTTGATTTTTCCAACTAGTTTTAACTCTGGAAAGATACTGTAAATAAAATTTTCCTTTTTGATGAGAAACATTCTTAAAGGGATAGTGTGGGATGAACACAATGGGACACTGAGCATCACATACATTGCACTATGCATTTTCCTCCTCTTGAAAAGGAAAAGAAGACACCAATACTGAGCTAAATAAATTATGCTCAGATCTGAATTTTTAGGCCCTTTTTCCCCCTAAAGATACACACACATTTACATTTAGTATTTAAGGTCACAGCTTTGCAATTTACAGAGGCAATAAACTGGAGTCTCATCAAATAGAAATGAGTGAGCAGCGCCGGCAGGTTTTATTTTGTTAGTAGAATTGTCTCCCATTTGGAAAGAGATCCTTGGTGTTAGCTTAGTAAATGATTGAATCCAGGGAGTGGGGATGAGGCACTCCTTCACATTTGGTCATAAGCTACTTCTCTTTCTGATGAAAAAGGATCCTGTTGTTGTAGTAAATGAGCTTTTGGAAAGTCTCATGGCTTCTGCCAAAGGGAAAAAAGAGGTGGATTAGAAGAAAGGAACCTGGATTAGCTGGACTTAAAATGATAACACAGTGAACTGAGTGTTAGAATGAGAACTCAATGTAAATAAATGTAGTTTCTTTTGATGATAGAGCCACGTACAGTATGTTTCCTGGAGCAAGAGCCTATGATTATGTTCTTATATCTTATTTTAGTTACTTTTTTCAGTGCTTTGACCAAATCCTGCACAAGAAGTCACTTAAAGGAGGCAAGATTTATTCTGGCTTGAGGTCTGAAGGGTTCGTTCCATCAAGGTAAGGAAGCCGTGGCAGCAGGCAGGGGTGGTGCTGGGGGAAGAGGAGAAGCCTGGCTGTGCCCCGGCCAGCGGGGTGTCAACGGGGGCACCCACCTGCGGGAGAGAATGAAAGGGAAGGGGAGACACGAAAGGACCACAGCAAGACAGTATTCTGATCAAGCTGCAAATTGTATTCTCCTCAGCAAGGCTTATATAGCATGGGAGGGGCAGGAAGGAGGGAAGGGGTGCAGTTGAGGGAGGACGTGGGACATGCAAGTCCTGAGGCTTGCTAGGTGATAAGGTTGCTGGTCAGGGCCCATTGTTCTGTTGCTATGCTACCTGACCTGCCTGACCTGTACTTTATCTTTGGGGGCATCTGGTTTGGGGCAGGGGCTTGTTCTCTGGCCTAGCTAGTACTTTTCCATGGTCCATGCTTGGTCCCTGACATGGCTGGTCACGTTTCATCCTTTCTGACGCAGCAAAGAACGATGACTGCTTATGCCCTGATCACTTCCTACTTCTTCATCAGCCTGGCAATGAAGCCCAAAGAATGATGCCCTCTACTTCAGAGGTGGATTTTCCCACCTCAGTTAACTTAACCCAAATGATCCCTTACAGGCTTTGCCAGTGGCTTGTCTCCTAGGTGATTTTATAGATTCTGTCAAGGCGATAATCAGCTTAGCCACCACACACCTGAATACCCATTTTGCAGATATCTTGAAGTCCACCGGCAGCTTTCAGGAGGGGAGTTGCCCAGTCACCTTTATTGTAGTTACAGGAGAGAATGATGGTGGCACAAATAGCCAGCATCACGTCAGCCCACGTGCCTGGCGCCACACTAGCCTTTCTCTTCCTGTATCTGTCTCCTCACTCTGCTTATGTGAAGATGCTCTGCTGGGGACTTCTCTCCATAAACGTGTATTTGTTCCTCTGTTCCTAGCAAGATCCTTGGGCTCCTGAAAAACCTAGTTGACTCTGGGGATACAAAAGAGATTTTAGCTTCTCAAGCACACAGATATCTCTAGACAAAAAACTGTCAGCAGGGAAAACTTGATATTTTGACAGTGTCCTTGTCCCACATCCTACAAGGAAAAAGACATTCTCTCTCTAAAAAAAAATAAAAAAGACCAGTCTTTCTTGCTTTATCACCTTCAAACACTATTAAAAGACATATTTAAATTCCTTGTCCTGGGAGGCCTGTAAGTTAGGGATGAGGTATGTATGGGCTCTTTCTAGTACTGCTGTAGGTAATTGAGCAACACTGAAATTCCCTAAGCTACAGCTTGGATGAGTGGTGCAAGATGGTATGATTTATAAAGGCCTTTTGGTTTCTAATCTCCATGATATAGTAAGTAATGCCTCATAAATGACATTTTTACTAGCCTGTGTAATAAAATACATAATCATTTTGGTTGACAAGTGTTTCTGTAGTAGATTAATGTTTCTGAATATATTGTTATTATTTATCATTATTTAACCTTGGTTGAACTCTGGTAGTATTGCCACTGAATAAGACATGATCTGTGTACCCTAAGAAATAGCTACTATGTGATTCAAAAGTTATATCTACATGTAAATTCTGGAGGCAAGCAGAAAGTAAGGGAAACTTAAGGATAAGCTTGCATTTATTAAGTCCTTGGCTGATTAATGTATATATATAATATATATATATACATTATCAGAAATTTTATATAGATGACACTCTTGTTCAGGCTTTTTTCTGGCCACTTTTTTTTTCCATAAAATTTATATACCTTTCCCACTGGATTTCAGGAAGTTGCAAGCAGAACTTGGAAGCCCATATTTTTCTGTGTTCCCTATTGAAGCCCAAATAACTTATATGGCTCATGATTTTCTGTTGAATACACAAAATGTTTATTAAATTTAGGTGGATTGGTAAGTGGAGGATGCTAGCCATGCAGAGACAAGGAATTGGTACAGTGTGGCATGTATTTTGGGAACCACTTTACTTCCCCTCTTTCCTTCAGTCCTGTACAATTTCAGTTCACAAATTTTTGCATTATACCATGCAGGCATCTCTGATTCAAAGGCAAGGCCTCTAACAGGTACTCCTAAAACATCGCCCTTAATTTTATTTTAGCTTACTTATTTGGAATGGAAAAACTTCCTTTAAACAGCCCCTTTAAAACTGACTATCGATAACACCCAAAGGAGGCTGAGAGAGGGAAATGAGTGTTCACTTCCCAGATTGCACTGCAGCAACCTCTTCATATATGTGAGCAAGCACTTGAGAAACAATCGTTTTGTAAAGAAACTTCCCAATGAATCAGCACGAAGCACATTCAAGTGTATAGAACTTGAGAAATAGCAGCTGTGGGCATTATTGTTTTTATGAATCCCCAGCTGTTTGAGAGAGATAAAAGCCACAGATCAGGGAGAGGGTAGAATTCATTGTAATTTCAAATTAAGATAACCATTATCAGTTTCTTGAAAAGAAATCTATCTTACTAATGGTGATATCCATGCATTGGAGTTTTGTGCTATTAGTTGCTTGTTATAGTTACCTTTGATGAAAATGTTTGGTAGTGAGATTTTAACAGAGGTGGCAGGGATTGCTGGATCCTACAGATGTGATTGTTTCTTGGGTATCTGAGTTTCTAATAGCAACATTGATCATCAGAAGCCTGAGATCTTTACAGTTCTGTTTCCAGTCACAGGAGTGAGAACCAGGAAAATGTACCTATGAGCATCAGATCTGTCTCCTTACAGAAGCATAGTCATGATGTTACAACCCAACAGTGCTATCGAGATAGGAGCACCCTCTTACCCAACAGTGAATACTAGTGTGCAAAATCAACTATTTTACTATGCATTGTTGATTCACATGCAAATGAAGTGTTCAATTAAGAGGTTACAAAAACATTGTATGCTACCATGCAGGTGATGGTGTATAATAGGTTTAGAAATTTTTATCTATCTATCTATCTATCTATCTATCTATCTATCTATCTATCTATCTATCTATCTA
>CABHPH010110877.1:3910-16370 GCA_902168325.1 Peromyscus nudipes
ACACACACACACAGAGAGAGAGAGAGAGAGAGAGAGAGAGAATAAGAAAGAGAGAGAGTAAAAAAGAGAGAAAGAAAGAAAAACATTACACTTCTTTCCTCCTTCAGAAGCAAGGAAGTTCTTTTAGTAGTATTTTAAAGGAAATGCCACAATGCAATGTGTTTTCCTAACATCAGTAAAATTGACAATCTCAGTCTACATGAGAATGGTAGTGGCCTAGGCACAATTTTACCATTAACATGATTGGTATATATACAAATTCATTTCTAGATTCCTTAAGAGCCTTTTAAAAAACATCTTTATTGAGTTATGAATTGCATACAATAAACTACACCCATCTAAAATACTCATTTCTATTTCTTTTGTTTACATACATAAAACCACAATAATGAAGATACAGAACATTGCTGCACCCCCACCTAGAGATTTCTAGAGGATTCTTTGTGGTCACCTCCTTCCACCTCTAGTCCTTGGCACTCATTAGTTGGATTTCTATCACTGTAGATCAATTAGCATTCCACGCGTAGTTTGCATTTTCTAGAATTTTGTGCAAGTGTAACTATAAAGCATGTCTGTTTTCATTTGTCTCACTTTTTTTTTACTCACCATCATTATGTGTGTTAGTAACACATCCTCTTTTGTTGCTAAGTCAAATTCCGTTTCATAGGAATTGTATATATTTATTTTTTCTGCTGCTCACTTACCGGTGGATGTTGACACTTCTTCCTATAGCAAATAAACCTTTTATGACCAAGTGCATATAAGCCATTTTATTTTCATGTATCTTGGGTAAACACCTAGAAATGTAATGGCTGGGTCATATGTTAGCTGTATGTTTAGTTCCATTAGAAACAGATGAATCATTTAGTAAAGTGGTTGTACTGTTTTACATTCTCACCAACAATGTGTGATACAATTTAGCTGTGGGGACACTTCTTCACGTGTATTTTATTTCCTTATGGGAAGTAACAATGAATAAACTAGTTTATAGTTAATACATGCTAATATTTGTTTTTGATCAAATCAATTACTTTCTGAGTCTGTTCTTGTGTCTGAAAAGTAGAAATAAGAACAATAAAAAGACACAGATAAATGTAGCTCTCATCCTCATCAAAGAAGCTTCTTTTTATAGCAAATGGAGAAATGGAGACCATTACAGAAAACCATAATCCACCAAAATGCAGAGATTATGGGGTACCCAGTCCCAAGTGATCCATCTATAATACACCTTTGGCACATTGTAGAAGAAGAGGCAGAATGACTTTAAGAGCCAGAGGAAAAGGAAGTCTGTTGAAAGATAGTGTCTTCTAAACATAACAGGGACACTATGTGCATGTAACCTCAAGAATATGATAGCCTAAACAAGACCTATACAATGATCACATTAGTCAACATGCCAATGGGGGTGGGGGAAATTTCACAAGGCCTCACCCCAGATAAAGAGCTATAGGCAATCAATGATTGCTAATTGTGGGAGAATTAGTTTTCTCTAGGGATGAGTCATCTCCCCCATCTCTCTCTCTCTCTCTCTCTCTCTCTCTCTCTCTCTCTCTCTCTGTGTGTGTGTGTGTGTGTGTGTGTGTGTGTGTGTGTGTGTGTGTAAAGAGAGAGAGATATAACAGTAATATTACAGAAGAGGTCATGCATTTGAGAGGGAGTGGAGTGGGGATATGGGAGAAATTGGATATGGGAGAAGGGGTGGATGATGTAAATACATTGTACTTATAAAAGAAATTCTCAAAATTTTTTACTTAAAAATGATACATGTAAAAGCATGTAGACATAATATAGAGCCAGACAGCCCTGGTTAAACTCAGTGGATCACAAAGCTAAACAAAAATTCATAATCATGGGAATAGGGCCTGTAGATAGGAATAGAGAGGGGCTTGATGGAAATGTGAAGGAGATGAGGGAGAGTGAGGGTAAGAGTAATCAGAATGTACTATATACATGCATGAGACTGCAAAAGAATAATTTTTGTTATATATTGCTTAAATATATATTTATAAATTTTATAAAGAAGTAAATCTACTTCTGGGTATTTTATTTATTCATTCATTTATTTTGGGTGGAAGTAAAAGTTTGTGCTACCATGCCCAGCTCTCTTCTGTGTATACTAATGACCAAATGAGATACAGATATAAAGATAGTAACACATAGTCAGTGCTTCTTAAATGCTGTCTACTATTTTCTAAGTTTTACCTTTGCCATCTTGTTTTACCTTCCAAACAACACTGAAGGTAAGTATTCATTTACATACTTTGAGGATGAAGATATTGAGTCAAAATTTATGCAGAGAATGGATGATGGTTTGGGATTTGAGTCCAGGCAATATGGTTTCTAAGCACCAGAGTTTGTTATTCCATTTGCTGCTTGTACATTGTAACAGGCTTAAATGTGAATATTAGTGACTGTTGCCATCAGTCCAAGCAGCCTGTCATGCTACTGTTTCATTACTTGCCCTTTGCTAAGTCAATCAACTGACAAAGTACTGCTTCTCTTTTCTGTTCTAGTTGTTTAATCTCTATTTCATTTTGCAAATTATTAGCACCTAAATATAAATTGCAGTTAAAATGACACATACCATTATTTCCAGCATTCTGGAGGCCGAGGCAGGCAGATCTCTCTGGGTTTGAGGTCAGTATAATCTATATAGTGAGTTCCAGGCCAGCCAAAGCTCATAGTGAGACCCTGTCTCAGAAACAAAACACAACAATAACAAAAATTACTTCAGACATCTAATACCTAACCTGTCCCCTCGATGCCATTTAAAAATGTCCCCAGCACATTATTAATCCATCCTAGTGTCTTTTCTACCTGAAATGCTACCCTTAAATATAAGCACCTCTCTTGTTGGAAATCTATCTGGCAATATCTACTAATATTGAGCCAGTATCTACTCTACAACTTAGCAGCTCCAACCTCAAAAACACTGCCTGGCAGAAATGTATATGTTTATTAAATTAAGTGTATTATAACATCCATGTCAGCAGTACTTGCAATTAAAAGAAATACCAAATGACCAGCAAATGATCAGCCATAAAATATATTATAGTCACATAAAAAATAATACATAGTCATGAAAATAAATCACAGCTATGTGCAAAAACACATAATAGATACATATGAAAATCAAATAAACATACTATTGAGTTAAAAAGCCAGACTCAGAAAAATCAATACAGCTTAATTCCATTTGTATGAAATTCAAAACCAGGAAGAACCTGATTAGAGTGAGGCACAGTGAGAGATTGAAAGAGTACATGAGCAGGGCCTCTAGGGTGCTGGTGGTGTTATATTTATATAGATGAGTGGTTACCTTGGTGTTCAGTGTGTGAGAACACATCAAGCTGCATAATTATTTATTCCTGTGTTTTCCTATTTTGTACTTCAAATAAAAATTCATAATAAATTAATCCCCCTTACTGTTTCTTCATCCAAATATCAAAGCTTCTTCAAATGCTCACTTCTTTCATTGACCCTTCTTTTAAGTATCCACTCAAAGGCAACTTGTAAGAAAGTTGGCCAAAACCATTTTTACCAATAATAATTTATTGAATTTATTCTCCTACAATGAAGCATATATATCCCTTCCTTTCTATTGCCCCATGTGCTGGCTAGTTTTTATGTCAACTTGACACAAGCTAGAATCATCGGAGAGAAGGGAACCTCAATTGAGAAAATGCCTCTATAAAATCCAGTTGTAAGGCATTTTCTTTTTCTTTTTTTTTTTTACAGAAGAAAGAATTTATTGGGGGTTTACAGCTTCAGAGGGTGACTCCATGACCATCATGGTAGGAAACATAACAGCAAGGAGGCAGGCATGGTGCTAAAGCAATAGCTGAGAGCCTAAATCTTTTTGTTGTTGTTGTTGTTTTTACAATACCATTCAGTTCTACATATCAGCCACGGATTCCCTTGTTCTCCCCCCTCCCGGGTTTATGGGGAGGAATTAGCCCATTGTGGGTGGTGCCACTCCTGTGCTGTTAGTCCTAAGTCCTTTAAGAAGGCAGGCTGAATGAGCTGGCTTTTTGGAGCCTACTACCTATGGTGGGACACCTCACACAGCCTTGAGGCAGGGGGAGGGGCTTGGACCTGCCTCTACTGGATGTACCAGGCTCTGCTGACTCCCCATGAGAGACCTTGCTTTCTTGGAGGAGGGAATGAGAGTAGTTTGGGGGGAGAGAGATTGGAGGAGCAGGAGGAGTGAAGAGGGGGATCTGTGATTGGTATGTAAAATGAATAAAATATTCTTGTAAAAAATAAATAGATAAATAAACAAATAAATAAGAAGGCAGGCTGAGCAAGCCTTGGGGGCCAAGCCAGTAAGCAGCACCTTTCCATAACCTGTACACCAGCTCCTGCATCCAGTTTCCTGCCCTGCTAGAATACCTATCTTAATCTCCTTCAGGGTTGGAATAGGATGTGGCAGCATAGGCTGAATAAACCCTTCCTCCACAAGTTGCTTTGGTTATGGTGTTTCATGACAGCAATAGAAACCCTAACTAAGACACCCATGTTAAAAGAGAAAATCAAATCAAAACTAAAATACAAGACTTGCACACAGCAGCGACTTTAGGTGGAAACAATACTTCTGGCCAGTTAAGCCTAAGGGGGCAGTCTTGGAGAATGAGTAACTCGGAAAATCTGCAGCCGCTCGCAGTGAAGCAGCAATGTGGGCATTTTAAAAGTTCCTTAAAAAATGTAATCCAGTTTACCAAGAAAAAAGTCATTGATCTTGGGGTGCTTCCACCAGTAGTAATACTTCTCATATTGAAACCAGCAATCACTGCATTTGTCATTACTGCACGAAAACAGAAGTATGCTAAAGCCAGAAACCAGCTGGGCAAAATAGATTGAAATATGTTGATCTTTGAGTCATTCCTTCTTATTAATTATTTAAGCAACTTAAATCATGAGATGGTAGCCAGCTGAAGTTCTTGTCTTCTGATGCTTTAGGCAAGTATTATTTCTTTAACTTACCTGGCAAAGCAGTTTCATGTGGGTTGGTATCCAGCCTATCATTGGCTATCATTCATTTTGCTTTTTGATGAATTTTCTTGGGTACAGCGAGAACTGTAAACATCTTTGACATTTCCCTGCTTATGCTTATCAGAAGCATTTGTCATTGTTTCCTTTAAATATACAGAACTTCTGGATCCATGTTGAGTTATCTGATTGCCAAAGAGAGGGTAACTGGATAGTCATGGAAGAAAGACTTAGTGACAAAGTGGGGTCTCTGGACCAATAGCACTGGCATTCTTTGGGAGCCTGTTAGAAATGCAGACACTTGGCCACTTCTCACACCTATGGAATTATACTTAGCATCATAATCAGGTCTTCATAGGCACCTTTGACTGTGCATGCTTAGGAAACACTGTTGTAAACAGGTATGGACTTCAAGAAAAGCTGAGTCTCCAAAAGGGTCCAGAGTAGCTTGTGGTTGAAATACTGCGCACCCCAATAATCTTATCTGGGGTCAGAGAACAGAACAGCCACTAGATAGACATAGAGGCCAGAAAATGGTGGCACACACACCTTTAATCCTAGCCTTCTGGGGGCAGAGATCCATCCTGATCTCCATGAGTTCAAGGCCACACTGGAAACAGCCAGGCATGATAACACACACTTTTAATCCCAGGAAGTGATGGCAGGAAGCAGAAAGGTATATAAGGCATGAGGACCGGAACTAGAGGCTTTTTAGGCCTTTTAAGCTTTAGGCTTTTAGCACCAGTTCAGTTGAGAACCATTCAGATGAGGACTCAGGGGCTTTCAGTTTGAGGAAACAGGATTGACTGAGAAGTTGGTGAAGTGAGGTTAGCTGTGGCTTGTTCTGCTTCTCTGATCTTTCAGAATTTACCCCCAATATCTGGCTCCTGAGTGTTTTAATAATAAGACCTTTTAAAATTTCTGTTACAGTAGCTAATGGGACTAAACTCAAGATGGAGTCTGCTAGCCATTTGCTGACAGAGTTGCATACATATTTTTGTTTCTGCAAGAACTACATATGGACATTTACAGCCCTAGCCTTGGTATGTACCTGTTTCAATTACCAAGATAATCAACCTCCAGAAAATCCCGTTTTACCACCTAGAATTGACCAATGAACAAACTGTGACCTGCAATCAAATGAAAATATCAACCAGCCAGGACTAAGCACTTCTGTCCTACATGTCTGCATTCCTTATTTCCACAGTAGATGCAGGTGTGTATCTAGGAGAGAACTTTCTCGACACAAGATACTCCCCTATTCTTCCAATGGCATCCAATTCCCTTTTGTATGAAAAGCTGCAACTTTTGGATGAAAATAATGCTTCTTTTTTTGAGCTAAATTCTTTTCTAGTGAATTTTTGTTGACACAGAAACACTGTCTTTTTTCTCTGATCAGTAGACAAAGAATTTTTCCCGTTTGTGTTAAACACATTATGTTCTTTCTTACAGCATAAAAGTAAATACCACTTTAGAGACTGTGTCCTAACCCTCTTCAACCAGACAGAAAGCCCTGCACCTCACAAGGTTTTATGAAGAGGCATGCTATTCAAATTCTCCATGTAAGAGCTAGGGCTAGCACAGTGATTGCCTGGCATGCTCTAAGCTCTAGGCCCTAACTCTAAGCTTCAATCTCCAGTACCGTACAAAAAAAATCCTACATGACTGGAAGTTTTACCCATGTTTCTGTCAAAAGGACAAAATGAATTGCTTACAGGAAAACTGTTTTTTAACTGGGAGCCATGGAAAAGAATAGTCACAATATCTACCCACAAGCCCAAGGTAGAAAACAAATAGATGTGCACATGATTATGATCAAGGGTCTGTCTTCAGAATCCATCTACCTTGTAGGCAATAAATGATTATAGTGATGAAGGGACTGGTACTGTGGGAAAAACTAATTATCTTCCCAGTTTACATATTCTGGCATCCATTCTCCCCTTCTTCTGTTTAATGATGTTTCATATATGGAGTTTTACCCAAGCATATACTTGTCTCATGAGAGACTACATAATGGCCTGCAAATAACTGTGGTCATGACACTAAATTATCCAAATAGAATATTAGTAGAAGGATGTACACACTTCCTTACCCACTACTTCAAAGGAAGGTCTTTGCTCTATTTTCTTCCCTTGTACCTACCTACCTTTCCCAAAGTCAGAAATGCAGATATAGGACTGAAAAAACACCTCAGATCAGATCTATTAGGACAATGACCATAATAGAAAGCTGAAACATAATCTACAAAGATAAATACACAACAAACTCATTTGTTATGAATAAATCCAAACTAGAGGAGAAACCAGGGGTGCACATACCTCAGGATATAAGGTGATATCAGGCATTGGGTTGAAAATGTGTATGAGGAAACAGAAAAAAAAATGTAAGACCCAACACACACCAGATTCTGTCTGCAACCCCCATTAGACAGTCACTATCATGATACTTCCCAACAAGAGCTGAGAGGTTTATTGAAAGAGCATGTAAAGCATGGCATAATCTAGGTTAGAGAAAAGAGGTGGGACTGAAATTTCAGAAGTTCCTACTCTTTCTTCTCTTCTGGAACTCCAGCATACAGGCTTCTAGTCTCCAT
Organism: Peromyscus nudipes; assembly: GCA_902168325.1. Lineage (NCBI taxonomy): Eukaryota > Metazoa > Chordata > Mammalia > Rodentia > Cricetidae > Peromyscus > Peromyscus nudipes. The sequence goes on from CABHPH010110877.1 coordinate 11,493, forward strand.
GTCCCCAAAAGAGAATGAGAAGATTCTTTTCTGAGAAAATGATCTCAAGAGAGGATTGTATGGATTCTCATATTTGAGAAATCTCCAATAAAATGACTGGCCTTCATCCAATCACACCAACACCATCTTTACCTAGCTTTCTGTATTTATTCTTAAGTATGAATAAATAGCACAAGATAAAAAAACATTCTGGATTGCTTCCACCATGACAATAAGAGTCTCTCTTGGTTGCCGTGGTAAAATACAATGATTATAAACAACCTGGGGGAGTGAAAGGATCTATTTGGCTTATACAACCTGAACAATTCTCTATCGAGAGAAGCCAAGGCAGGAACTGAAACTGGGCAGGAACCTGGAGGTGGGAGCTGATGCAGAGGCTATGGAAAAGAGCTACTCACTGGCTTGCTCTCCATATCTTGCTCAATCTGCTTCTTATAGCACTCAGGACCACCAGCCTAGGGGTGGAACCACCCACAGTGAACATGGGCCTGTAGCTAGAGTTTTCCTGCCTGGCCCACAGTCAGGACAAATCTCTCTCATCTGCCAGTCCCACAGCCGCTCAGACCCAACCAAGTAAACACAGAGACTTATATTGCTTACAAACTGTATGGCCGTGGCAGGCTTCTTGCTAACTGTCCTTATATCTTAAATTAATCCATTTCCATAAATCTATACCTTGCCACGTGGTTCGTGGCTTACCGGCATCTTTACATGCTGCTTGTCCTGGCGGTGGCTGGCAGTGTCTCCTTCCACCTTCCTGCTCTTTTCTCCTCTCTTTTAGTCCCGCCTATACTTCCTGCCTAGCCACTGGCCAATCAGTGTTTTATTTATTAACCAATCAGAGCAACACATTTGCCATACAGAACATCTCACAGCATGGGCCCTCTCACATCAATCACAAGCCAAGAAAATGCAGCACCGTCTTGCCCACAGGCCAATTAAGTTTCCCAATTAAGTTTCCTTCTTTCAAAATGACTCTAGATTGTGTCAAGTTGACATGAAACTTGCCAGTATTGAGTCCAATCAAGCACACCAAAAAGAAATAAAAAACAAAAGAATAATTTAAATTAAAGCAACAATAATAAGAAAAATGATGGGAGAGGGTAAGATAAAAGCCTGCATCCATGAATCAATACTAGGATGTTACAACAAAGAAATAATCAGAAAATATTTAAGAGCTTTTATAGATTGAATGTGATAACTAAAACCATCTCAAAACTCAATGAATTGATTCAAATATAACTATGAGGAAAATATCTCAAAAAGGTAAACTGAAGGACCTAGAATATAGGAGGAGGGACATAAAGTTAGATAGTTATCTTGGTGTATAAAACATCTGGCTCATAAGAATTTCTAAATCCAACCTTGGTAAGGAAATTATAAAGAGGTAATAACATGACATTCCTCCAGAATTAAGAAAATGAGTTTCCGGAAGGCGAGAGCTCATGGGATGCTGAGTACAATATAGAACACACACACTAAACATCAACAGGGTATATTATTTTCAGTGATACATTAACCAAGACAACTGTAAAAGCCCTAAAATCCTCCAAGAGAAAAATACTGTAAAGAACCTGGAAGTCACTTTATAATCCTAAGAAGTTACACTGGGAATTTGGCCAATGCCCACATTTTGATGGAAAATTATTTTGATCCTGGAATTTTTATACTAGCCAAATTAACACTCATGATTAAGAGGAGAAATTTTTCAAGCATGAAAGAAGTCTGAAATGTATTTCTAGGAAGGTACTCAAGGCATGCCCCACAAACACAAGAGAATACACATACAAAGTGAAAGACATTAAGTAAGTACTAGTGAATGCCACACAGAGGAGGGAACAGAGTATTCCATCATTAACAGAGAAAATGTAATAGAATGGCTAGTTAGTAAATCCATACAAAAAACAATGTAGATTGAATGTGTATAACTGGAGACTCTAGCCCCACAGACAGGGCATGAAACTGATTAGTTACTGATGTGTTTGGTAGACAGTAGTGAGAAATATCTACAGCTTTATGAGTGAATGTCAAAAGAAGTCATGACTGCTTCCAGAAAGCTAAGTATATAAAAGAAAAGAGCAATCATTAGCCCAACAAATGACAACGAAAAGAAATGGAGCTATTACATTTTCTATAGTCTAGTTGGGAACAACATCACACAGTTATTACATTAGTGACCTTTATCATCCTTATAACAACATACTTGAAAGAAGCAACTTCTGGGAAGAAAGATCTATTCTGGTTCACGATTTTAGGACTCAGCCCATCATGAAAGGGAAGGCAAAGTGGAGTGACACTGTCTGTGTCAGTGGGAGCAGGTGACAATGGCCTTCACGTGGTTGCAGACTAGGAAGGGAAGGTACTGCCGGAACCAATGCAGGCACAACTGAGAAAGGCCCATGCCCATTGACCTACTTCTGATAGTCAGGCCCCACTTTCCAAAGACTCTCAAAACAGCAGCTTAAGCTGAGGATCAATTACTCAAAACATAACCCTGTATATCTCAACCTTCCTGATGCTGTGACCATTTAATACAATTCCTCATGTTGTGGTGACCCCCAACCATATCATTATTTTTGTTGCTATTCATAACTGTAATTTTGCTACTGTTAGGAATCATACTGTAAATATCTGTGTTTTCCTATGATCTTAGGCGATACCTGTGAAAGGGTTTGTTCGACCCCCAAGGAGGTCTTGACCCATGGGTTGAGAACCACTGCTGTAGAGGATATTTCAGATTGAAATCAGCATTCCAACCTTGGCCCTCAAAAGCTTATGGCTACCTCATAATACAAAATGTACTAAGTCCAACTTTACGACTCCTCATAGACTTAACATTGTTCAAAAACCCAGTCGTTACAGAGAGTCAAGGAAAATTGTTTTTCTCTCTCTCTTTTCATTTTTCTCTTTCTGTCTATTAGGATGTGAATGAAACTGTTTCTTTTAAATAAATTTCAGGCCTTGGAAAATGATCACTATAGTTGTGACGTGACAGTACCTCTGAGATCACATCACAGTATTCCATGTATGTGAGGAACTGGGCCTAGCAAGTGTTTCCTATGTTCATCTGGTAGCGTTGTAACTGGAATTTCTAGACAGGGTCAGTATTCTTGAGCAAATTGATATGACAAGATGCTTAAGTGATGAAAATCAAATACAAGGGCATTTTAACAGGAGTCTTGGTCTTGAAAGTAAAATGAAGATGAGAAGGCCTAGATAAAGAAGCATTAGATACAAACTTGGGCCTCGGCATCCTAATCATTCAGGAACCTCACGTTCTGAGCCAAGAATCATCATCAGTTTCATCTGACACAAAAGGCAGTGTGCCTCCAGGCAGTGCCAAATAGATGAGGCAGAATGGCACAGATCCAGAGCAAAGCCACACAGGGCCAGCAGTTGCCTGGACAGTAGGGAAGCTAGGCTGAAAAGAGCCCTTCAGTTTTGATAACTCATTATCCTGACTTAGTGGCTCCTCAGCCATCTTTGTGACAGCCGGGAGCAGTGACCAGTGGAGCATTCAGTCAACAAATGTTATCATCACTGCAATACTAATCATGCTATCATCCATCATAATAGTTTTTGTTCTGAGATGAGACTCAGAAGGCTAGGGGTTTCCATTTGAGAAAAAATCAAAAGGGTAATGGAGTTGTGAATGGTCCGGGTATGTCAGAAGGAGGTGGGGAAGAAGAGAGCACACTAAATCAAGAGTGGATGAAAGAGAAGGAGAAGCAAGGAAAGCAGCATAGCCTACAGAAGAGAGAAATAAATTGGCTTCATAGTTCTTTCTGCTATAGTCACATTCTATGCAATGTGCTGCTGACTTAGAAATGCCAGTGGCAAGATATCCATTTATATAACGGATACTGCCAGTGCTCCACCCCCACCCCACTCTCTGATCCCCTTACCATGTTAGTCCACACTAGCCAAACTTCCAATGGCAAATACATATATCTTTGCCAGAGGCTTGGCCTAGAGCTACCAAACCAATGTTATACCCTGACACAGCAGTTTCTTTAACTCCAGGGGTCGTGGACCAATTGGACCAAGTGATACCTATTATGCTGGCTGGTACATATCAGAACATAATTAGAATTGATGAATGTAACTGACTGTCTCTTTGTGTATCACCTCCCCACTCACAGTCAATGTTTCTGTGCCTCTGCTGTGTAACAGTTTCCTCCAAGATTGAAACATCCCATTCTGTAGGGAACTTCTTTAAAGACGGAGGTAAACAACTAAAAAAAAAAAAAAAAAAAAAAAAAGCTTCGGGAACTCCCTGAAACTGACCAGATTCTCTAGGTCCCTCCATCCCAGAGTAAGCAATGAAGCTGCTGAGAGTCACTCACAAACAAGTCAACCTGAAAAGAAGACTCTCAGACAAGATAAGCTGCAAAGAAGACTCTTGTCAGAGGCCAGCTCTGACCAGTCAAAGGGGTCTTGGGGGAAGGAGTGAGGAATGAGGAAGTATTAGATAGCAATATAGATGGAACCGATGAGAAAGACAGAGACACAGGATAGCTTCGAGAGGGCTCTGGGTCAATACCCAGTTGCCCCTAGTTTATTCAAGATGTGCTTTTTATACATCAGCAAGGGGAGGGGCAAAAGACCTCCCCCACTGAAGGTCGAAATATAAAGTACCAACAAGTCTAGACCCTTTAAAACATCTGGTAACCATGCGTTTGGCCAAATCATCCCATTATGCAGCCCTGCAGGGCAAAGCAAGCTCAGACTTTTCTGACCTTGATTAAGGCCTTCCTAGGGAGCCTCTGTGGGCCCCCACAGACTCTTAGAGGAGAAAAGCTGCAAAGACTCTGATACAAAAACAGCTGCCTGGAAGAAGCAAAGAACAGCCCAGATGCCTGAAATTGGTTTAAGACT
>CABHPH010110885.1:0-12253 GCA_902168325.1 Peromyscus nudipes
ATAAATATACTTCAGAATAATTTTCTGAATCTTGTCATTTAGCCATTTAACAAATAACAGCTTTCTGGGATAATGAGATTCCAAGGTTGTTTCGATGTTTCTGTCCCCTTCCTGAACATGTTGCTTCTAAATGATTAGGGACATATTTCATCCCAATGTTTCTCTTGCCTGGAAGTGTCCCTTGAGAATGTACACGCAGGCCTGCACCGGTAATGGACGGCAGCAAGTTGTCCTGGTTTTGAGCGGCTACACAGGTTTTGGTTCCAGAGCTGGCCTGAGTTCTGGTGACCAGGATATTCTGGATTCCCATGATCTCCCTTCACGACAAGAGATGCTCTGCTGCTAAGCGATAGGGATGGAATTAAAAGGGTGAATCCTTGCCGCCATGTGCGTTAAAAGGAATGGTAAGAAATGTGGCTGGTTTGGGTTGGGGAGATGGTTCCCCGGGTGAAGTGTGGGGAGCCGAGTTGATATTCCCAGAAGCCCCCAGAAAACCAGCCAGGTACAGACAGAGGACCATGCATGCTTCCAGCACACCCACCAGGGCATGAGAGGAAGAGATGGGAAAGTCTCTTGGAAAGCTTGCCTGTCACCTCGTGTCTCCTAGTCTGGCACACACGGTTGTGAATGAGACCCTGCCTCAAATAAAATGGAAGGTGAGACTACCCTGTGACCTCTGCCTGAGCATTTTAGTACATGCACAGCTACACTCTCACAGCACACACACACACACACACACACACACACACACTCACTCACACTCTCTCACACACACACACACACACACACACTCACACACAGAGCTACAGGAGACAGACAGGGACAGACAGAAAGAGACAGAGAGAGATTGTTAAAAAGAAATGTGATTTTCTTAAATGAAGAGATTAGACTCATAAACCAACAAAGCATATTCTGGTGACAAGATGGTGTGTGTGTTTCAGGACATTCATTTTCATTCATCACAAGAGTGGGAAGAGCTCAGACTCAAGATGGGACAGACCGTTGTCAGGAATACACAAGCTAAGCAGTGGGGTAGGTGTATCCCGGTGAAGGTACATGATAGAGGCTGAAGAAGCAGGCTCTCCACCGCCCTGCATTTCACTAGACAGAAACACCCTTGGTTGGGTTCCAGAGAAAGCAGCTTTAAGTGCTGCACCGGGCCCCTGCAGCATTGAAGGAGAGCTCTAGTTTGGCTTCCTTGCAAATGCAAACCAATGGTCCCATTATCACTGATGCTCCTGGTGCCAGCAGGGAAGGAGCTACACTCTGCAAACTTTCCCAAAAGTTCTTCTCTCTCTCTCTCTCTCTCTCTCTCTCTCTCTCTCTCTCTCTCTCTCTCTCTCTCTCTCTCTCTCTCTCTCTCCTTCCCTTCCTCTCTTCCCCTTTCCCTTTCTCCCTCCCTCCCTCCCTCTGGCTGTTGAAGCTACTTCTGACACAAAATCCCTCCCCTCGTGCATCCTCCACCCCACCCGCTCACTCCCCCACTTGCCCACTGTCTCTTATTCTGCTTCCACCTTCAGCCTTCACCCCAGACACTCTGACCTGCCTTTCCTCTCCTTTTGCTAAATTTAGAGGAGAGCTGTCTCCCTGGTGTGAGAGGTTGGGGGCTGTGGCAGCAGGGTACTGAGCTCATCTTTCCTTGGCTGTCGGCAGTGAGGGAAGGACAAATGTCAGGAAGACCTGCTGGCTGGTTGCCCTCCCTCGCCCCCCTCCCCATATCAGCTCCTCAGCTGAGTCTCTTGACAGGCAGGGTAAGAGGAAGAGGGCACGGGGGCCTTTGAAGTTTGGCTGCCTGTCACCAGAGCTCAAAGAGACCGAGGGCTTGTCAGAGCACAAGTCACTAGGGCTCTTCCCCTTTCCCAATTAATTCAGTTGGCTCCAGAAGGAAAAGATTGTGATCTGCCCAGAGCTGAGGCACAGGCTCGGCTCACTGGTGCGACACTGCAGCATCTTAAATCCTCAAGTGCTGGACCATAGCCATGGCACCAAAGTTTACTCAGCCCTCTTAGGGCAACTTCCCCCGAACACCAGCCCCAAAGGAAGCATGAAAAGATTCCCTCCTCTTGGTCTGATCCTTGGGCTATGTGCTTGTTGGTCAAAAAAAAAAAAAATCAGGAATCCTGGCCCTAGATCTTCCTCCTTCTTTGGGTTTACTTTTTCCCATCCCCCAAGGCTACCCGCAACCCACATACCAGTCATTTGTAATAGGGTGATCAATCTCATGCAACTTGTGGGAATATATGGGAAGAAAAAGCATAGCTCCTCTGAAGGTTGGGTTAAGAAAACAGAGCGGGAATGAACATGAGCGAAGTACAATGTGTGTGCATTTGAAAAATACCACAAAAAGACCTCCACTGCTATGTGCGCCGTCCTCACCACTTTTCCCGTTGCTGTGACAGGATACCTAACAAAAGTAACGTAGGGAGGAGAGGCTTTGTTCTGGCTCAGCGTCTGAGGGTCGACGATATCTTGTCAGGGAAGCCATGATGGCAGGAGCCTGAAGCGGGTGATCATGTGGCATGTACAGTTAAGAAACAGAACTAGATGAATGGTATGGCTCCGTTCACTTCTTCCTTTTCCTTCAGTCAGTTCAGGACTCCAGACCGGGGAATAGCAGCACTCGAACTCAGCTTAGGTCTTTCCCTCTCAATTAACCCGATCTAGAAACTCCCTCAGAGACATGGCCAAAGGTTTATTTTTATAGTGATTTCGAATTCCTTCAAGCTGACAATCAAGATCAACCATCACATATGCCAAGTGAAAACAAGAATGAAAACATTGGTATGGTTGTCAGAAGAAGAGCCGGGACCCTAAAGCAAATACCAACCCCATTTTGCCCTTTCTTCACCTTTATAATTAACAGTTTTGATTCTTAAACTAAAGTTGAATTGATGCTAATTTTATGCCTCCTGTCATCTAGTCCAGGGAATCCTCACATTTAATCAGTGTTTGCCCAACCCTCTGCCACCCCAGTTAGAGCTGCCTCAGATTACCCATAAGCACCTAACAGCCAAGCCTGCATATTTCCAGAGTCTTCTCAATGAACATACAGAAGAATGGAATGGGGTCATGGGGTGGGGGCATCAGGAAGAACCCTGTTCTTGTTGCAGGAATGGTATTAAGTTGGCATCCGGAAATGGGTGAGAGGTCAAAAGGGAGACTATGCCATGATAAAATCAGTTATGCCTTCGGCATCACTTAAGAAAGATTCATGGGAAAGACTTAAGGCAGAGCATCTGTGGGAAGAACATGGCATTTCTGCTCAAAAAGAATGTTGTCATTTTAAGGGTAACAGCAGGCTGGGCTGGCCTGGGCTGGGTAGATGGCACTGGTGTAGAATTCAGAAGTCTCAAGTTCTTCTGTGTGCTCTATCGCCCATCAGCTGGATGGTTCTTAGTAAGTCCCTTTACCTCTTTGAGCCTTGGTCTCTTGATCTATAAAAATGAGGGTCATGCATGCCAAGTGCATCTCACAGGAATGATATGGGGACCAAGTTCAGTGGCAGATGGGGAAGAGCTTTGTAAGGTGTGATTTGGAAGCTGTTGGCTATACAGATTGTATTGGCAAGACAACATAAGGCCACACAGAAGGATTTTTGGAGGAGAATTAAGCCTTTAAAGTCATAGACTGAAAGACAATGTGAAGTCAAGGAACCAGGTACAGTTTGGGTGGATGATATAGGATGTGTGATGTTTTCATGGGATGCCTATACATGGATCCAGTTGGCCACATTCCAGAGTTTAGCCTTGTATCACTAGTACATTTCATTTGAATTTGGAGTAATCTAGTGAAGGACCACTTTTTTGTTTACTGTATGTGCCCAACTGCTCTAAGTAATACAACGCATACAGGAAATTATAGAAGCCATGAACTACTGAGGAGTGATATATAGCACATGTCAACATCCTATAGACCCAAATCTAAGGCCCCATTCTCGACCATGACTACCCTTTCTTAGTTTGACTTCAAATGAACTGTGCAGAGATGTCATTCTGAGAGAATCACACGTAGATGGTAAGTTAAGTGGGTGTTTTGTTTAGATTTCCCCCTAGAACCATAGGTCCTGATAATGTATCTGACCTTTGCCCATAAATAGTGACTATGTATGGACCTGAAATGATTTGACTGGATTGACAAATTTATAATATGTCCAGGCACCAGGAAATTGGAGAAGTTGGGGCATTCCATGGGATAAAGGAGTGTACATTCATCTAATAGAGTCATTGCCTCCTGAAGACAGTGGGTTCACAGAAGGCATTCAGTCGACAGCGCAGCTCAGTCATCTGTGCCAGGACTAGCTGAAGGACTATCTAAGGATCATGTTTATTCCTCTAAACCAAAGGTCTCACCTCCAGCTAGAGGTCCAGATTGGGAACTGGCAAAGTAAGGATAGATGACTATTCTTCTTCCTGCCCTCATGACTGCCTTATTTGGTCTTCTTAACATATATTTTATTTCAACCTGGTGTTACTTATGTGTGAAAACCAGGCTAAAGAACCAGCTCTTACATGGTAGAATCATTCATTGGCTCATTGTGGCTGAACACACAGCATGTTTCAGACAGAACAAGACACGGGGTTATGAGGAAGGGCGTGTAAGCTTTACCTGGTAAGGCAAGTGACTCCTGCCCGTAGCAACATATGCAAAATCTATCAACCGGGTCTGAGAGAAGAGAAAGAGTATCTAGAGAAGACCTCAGCAGAGGACACGGGTGACAGGTTCCACTGTGTCACCCTCAGTGGGGTAGAAGCTGCTGTTATCGTCACACTGTCAGGAAGAGGTGCAGACTGTCCTTACCTCGCAGACTATAGGGAGCTGCACTCTCCAGGACACATGGAAGCACACTCTGACTTTATGTCCTCATGGAGTGCAATGGAAATGAATATTTAAAGGTATGGTGTCATAAAACTGTGGGATATGAGGGAAACACAAGCCTTTGGGGCCTGCTTGCTACACACGGCACCAGAATATGCACATTTACTGCTCCCCGACTGCTTTTTAACTCATTCACAGAAATGCCACACCCGCACACTGGCGCTGTGCCCTTCACCCTTGAAGTTTAAAAGTCACAGAGAGAACTTCGAAAGGGTGGTGAGGTAAAGGCTTAGCCGCCACTGCTGGACAAGAAGGAACCACCAGGAACCAGCGCTGCCCAAGCTGCCTGAAGCTGCATTGAGGCATGCACCCTGGAACAGGAAAAGGATCAGGCCGCTCAGTGGACAGGGACCAGGCACAAGGATAACCTTTCCTGTTCCACTCTCTTATTTAAGTTAATTCTCATGACAGTACTTGGGAAAACACTTTCAACTAGAGTTGTATAAGTAATGCTCAGGATTTATCTCTAGATTTATATATTAAACGACCAACCTTCTAAGTCCAGTATTTGACAGTACACGGACATACACACAAACACATACACACATGTGCACATGTGTGCATACTTCTTTGACACCTGCTATGTTTACTCCTGTATATATTTCAAGTGAAGCTTTTTGTTTCGTCCTGACTCAGGCTACACCATTTGAACCATCCCAACTGTAATGTTTCAATAGGACCAAGCTCCTGGAGGAAAGAAAGCCTTGTCTCCTGCAACCTTGCCAAGGCCACAGTCTTATTGGGAAAACCAGTGGCACCCTCCATCCTGGGCACTTCTGCTGTGAGTCAATGGCCATAGTGTTCTCTGGTCACCGAAACCTAAATCAGGAGGACACCCTCACAATCTAGATTTAGGCCAGCCTTATGAACAAGTAAATTTCACAGAGGTACAAAATAAAACAGAATCTGAAATCTCATCTCCCCCTCGGCAGCCATTAGGATGACGGAGAGTATCACCATTGACCATGAAGTAGAAAGGCCTTTCCCCAGCCTCAAAATCTTTCCAGGATACAAGATTCAAGGATGAAAACGTGGTGCTTGTCATTCCTTGGTGGCAAGATCAAGGATGGTCCACAGGCAGAAAGGAAAGCCAAGACTATTAACCCAAAAGTCTTGCTCAGGGGGACCATGAGTATCAGGGAGGTCATCTCAGAGCAGATTCTGTGTCCTTTGTTCAATTCAGCTAAAGCAGGCTGGGACCCACTGAACAATCAAACTCATTCTATCCCTGGAGATAGGCTTTCTCCTGGTGAAGCTTAGAGTACAGGGGTCAGACATGTAGGCCAGAAGATGAAGAATTTGAAGACAGAGATATTCAAGTTCTGAAATGCATAGCTAGGCAGAAACTTGACTCATCTTCAAGATGACAATTCTAACCTTGATGCCCACGACCCTCAACTCTGGAGAATTCTCACAATACAACTATGCTAACAGAAGGAGAGCAGTCAGTTTTTCCCTTCTTTTGAGCTGTATGTCCTTAGCCACTGGCAAGTCACAGCCCATGATCTTCTAGGAGACAGAAGCACAGGACCAGTGTCACCCAGCAGCTGTGGAAATAGCCATCCTCTTAAGGACCGCAAACTTCCGATGTCAAGAAAACTATGCTGTCACAACCACCACAAAAATCCCAGTGGTGCTGATGCAGCAACAGCCAAAGGAAGAGTCTGGAGGGACAATATTTTCTTTTCTACATCCTCCGGAGCCTCTCCTAGTAACACGCAACAGTTGTCTTTGAGGGAGAACATAAGTGAGTGAACATGCAGGTAGGTTCGAGAAGTACTAATTTTCTTACCTTCTAGAATCATCACAGCTTTCTCGATCTAGATGTGAACCTCCTGGTTTCCCACTCTGTGACTGCAGAGGAGCCATGTCCCTTAGCAGATTCCAACACCAGGAAAGGATGCAGTCAGGTAGCTAGAGTCCTACACACGCACACACGCACACACACACACACACACACACACACACACGGCAACAGAACTCTCAGGGTCATTTACTTTCTTTGCTTTGCTCCCCAAGTCAAGAGGACCACTTCCTGTTGTTTACAACTACACAGAATCCAAGCAAGACAGCTGGTGTCCAAGTCACTCTCCTAACCAAACTGCATGCAGGGGGCCTTGAGATCTTCCCTCCTCACCTTCTTCCTCCCCTCTTGCTTTTACATCATCACAGTGCTCACTAATGCTCCTTCAAAGATGGAGTCTGCAGACACCCACCCAACGATTGTAGAACAACTGCATGTGCTTGGGCTGTCTACCTGTCAGGCATCTATAGAGGGACAGAAATGCAGAGAGAAAAAGCCTTGAGAGCAGGCAGGCACACACCGAGCATGGCAGGCCGGGCTTCCGTGAGCAATCATTGTCCTCTGCCATCCTTCAGTGTCTCTGTCCTTTCTCTGCTCTGCTCAGTGCACAGGCCCAGAAAGGAGAGCTGTCAGAGTAAGACAGGCCCAGGCAGTGGGAAGGCAGCGGCAAAACCATCTCCCTGCTACTGACGTCTTAATAATCGCCAAGTTCTCAAAGAAACTTCCAACTGCAAGGAAACTTCCAGACAAAATTGACTTACAGTGAAAAGCATTTACCTTGCAGTTCTTCTCCACATGTACCTCATGACAGCATCGTGAGCTTCCTGCCTTGAGTTGAAATCTTGTCAGCTTGTAAAGCAGGATGGAAGAGCTACTGCTAAAAAGAAAAGAAAAAAGAAAAAAAACAAGTCAGTCAGCCTTCTAATTACGTCAGAACTTGCTAAGGAGGTACATAGATCTTTGCCTGAACCCTAGAAATACCTAGTGGATCCCTTGATCTCTCAAAATGGCCAAGCAGGGGCCTCTCTGCAACCAGAGCACTGCTCACAGAATTCTCAGCTGCTCGGTGGCACCACTGACCCCATGGGGTATGGGCCCTCCATGATCGTGGTCCCCTCGGGATCTGGAAGGAAGGTGTCTATGGCCATTTATACTTGAGCAAGAAGAGGGCCAGATCTTAGCGTGAGGACACTTGAGGACTGCTTCCTCAGCTCACTGGCAAGGAGGACAGGGGTGGACTGAAGAAAACAGAGCTATGCCCTCCGTCCTTGGGAGCTCTTTAACCATAGCCTTCCTCTACCACCGCCCTTTCTGAGTCTATCCCTCAATACCAAATCTTAAAGTCTTCTCAGAGCTCTGTTCATAGCCATCACCTAGAAAAATGACCCTGGTTCTCCCAGATACCTATGATCTCTCTTTTTCCTGAATTGAACTCTGAGGCTCAGGTTCTGGCCCAGGAAGCCCTCTGGCCAGAAAGCAATCTCATCCCTAGCCTGTCTCTCTGCTCCACTGAGTGACTTCCCATAGGTATCACACACAAGCACAGAGGCAGGCCTGTGCTTCAGACCTGTACAGGACAGAGGATGCATGGCTGGTCCCTCTGCCTGAGGCTTGCTAAGCACTGTACATGGAGGCTGGTGCCACGGTGACAGCTCCCCCTCCTAACCTGCTATTCTTAAAGTGCATAGCTTGCCAGCAGTGACAGGGGACAGGACCATGCTATTTGTCATCAAAATCACATCTACATCCTGTAGCTTATGTATTCCTGTGTCCATCCGGCTTCTGCAGCTGCTCAGACCCAAATAAATACACAGAGACTTATATTACTTATAAACTCTATGGCTGTAGCAGGCTTCTTGCTATCTAGTTTTTATAACTTAAATTAATCCATTTCTATTAATCTATAAGTTGCCACATGGCTTGTGGCTTACCAGTACTTTACATCTTGCTTCTCATGGTGGCGGCTGGCAGCGTCTCCTGACTCAGCCTTTCACTTCCCAGAATTCTCCTCTCTGCTTATCCCACCTATACTGTACTTCCTGCCTGGCTACTGGTCAATCAGCATTTTATTTATCAATCAATCAGAGCAACACATTCACAGCATACAGAAAGACATTCCCAGAAACATCCAGGACCCAGTGGGTAAAGGGCAAGGTGCAGAGGCATGAAGAGCTAGTGCACATACCTAGAAGCCATGCAAAGGCAGGCAAATTACTATGTTCTATATTCCAGGTGTTCCTGCAAAGAGACAGGACATAGAGACAAAGAACCTGGGAAGTTTGTGAGCCAGCTGGCCTGACTTACACAGCTCTACACAACAGCACAGAGACCCTGTCTCAAACAAGGTTAGAGGGTGGAAACCAACACCTGAGGTTTTTAACTGGCCTCCACTATTGTAGTTGTATACCTGCACTCTTATGTGCACACACACATGTGTATATGCATTCAACTCCCCAGCTCTCACCCCTGTACTGAGGGCAGGGCAGTAGAACAAGCCACTGAGTTGTGCTGGGAGATCCAGCAGCTCTAGTACCCACATGATGTTTCATCCTAGGAACCTGGGGGGTTTGCATTGGGCACAGGGCTCAGGCTGGGGCTAATTCTGAAGCTTCGATGAATGCTGGTCCATGAGGAGATTGAAGAGCGCAGGTACTAGCCAGCAAAGCTGGAGCACTGGGGGTAGACATGTAGTTCTGGTCACAACATGGGTCTGGGCAGAGTGCAGAACCCCAGGCAAACTGAGTGTCACCTCAGAACATCTGCTTCCCTGTTTTTACTTTGGAATGAGGAAGCAACTAGACACACATTAAGAGAAAACATCAACACGTAGTGCAAAAGAGAACATGGTCCAGACCTGGGATAGGTTTCAAGGGCTGTCACAGCCTGGGTACCCCAGTTCAGAGCACAAGCATCACAGAGTTAGAGGCTCGGGGGTAACATATGAAGGGGAGGGGACTGGGCTGGACAACCACAAAGTGGCAGTGGGGGAAAGCTACCCCCTCGAGGAGACACTTGGGAGTGTGGAGTCCTAACTGAGGTAAACAGTGAGTATTGGAGAGCAGAAAAGCCTGGAGACTGTGGTAGGGTGAGGTTAACTCTAGTTGCGGCTTATCTTTTCCCAACCCTGGACTCACAGATTTTGTGGAGAGAGATCACCAAAGATCAGCATGCAGTGCAGCATTCGGCCCGTGGAAACCTGAAGAATAACAGGCCTTCTTTCCCAGAAGTAGGTCGCTAAAAGCTCATAACTGCCTGAGGGCATAAGGAAAGGCCAGGCAGGGTTCTTCTATCAATATGTTTGCCAGCCCAAATCCTATGTGTGATTGTTTCCTCTGTGCAGTGATGCTGGTAGAGGAGAATGGCAAGGAGTGGGATGTTAGGGTGATAAGAGTGGAACCATCATAGGGTGATAATGCTTCACTTGTGGGAATGGACTGCAAGTTCTCCCATACAGATGCTTCCTTCCCTTTGCTTCCTGCCTGAAGTCTTCACCAGAGGCCCAATAGACACCAGCACCATGTTATTAAACTTCTAAAACCATGAGGCACAATTAACTTATTTATAAATCTCTCAGTCTCAGGTATCCTATTACAGCAACCGCATTGGAGAAAGAGAAAGTACAAGAAAGGAATCAATATATGCTAGCTTCAAAAGTGCAGGAGCAAGGCTGGGGAGATAGTTTAGCTGGTAAACATTTGCCTGACCAGTACAAGGAGCTGAGTTTGGATCCCTGGGACCCATTTTAAAAAGCTAGGCAAGGCAGTGTATGCTATCATTCCAGACATGGTAAGTTAGAAACTGGAGATGGGCAGTTCCTTGGATGCTCTTGGGCCAGCTATCCTGGCTTGCCTGGCAAAGTTCCAGAACCTGTCTCAAACAAAAAGGCAGAAGACACCTGTATTAGTTATTTTCGCTGTGATAAAACACTATGGTGAAGGCAACTCATAGAAGAAGGAGTTTCTTTGGGCCTAAGGGTTACAAAGAGTTAAGAGGCCATCATGGCAGGGAAGCTTGGCAGCAAACATCAGGCATGGTAGCTGAGGCAATAAGTCAGTCTCACATCTTGAGCTGCGTGCATGAGACAGAGAGAACAAATCAGGAGTAGCTTGAGTCTTTCTCAAGTCCATTTCCGATGTCATACTTCCTCTAGAAGGCCACACCTTCTAAACCTCTCACAAGGCACCACCAAGTGGGGACCAAGTGTACAAATGCCCAAGATTATGGGGCACACCTCATTCAAACCACCACAACACCTAAGGACCAACTTCTGAGGTTTTCCTCTGTTGATGAGAATGATCCCCATTGCGTCATATATTTGAATGCTTGGTCCTCAACTGATGGAACTGTTTAGGAAGGATTAGGAAGTATAGCCTTATTGGAGGTGTGTCACTGGGGGTAGGCTTTGAGGTTTCAAAGGCCCAGGTCGTTTCTAGACACTCTCTCTCTCTCTCTCTCTCTCTCTCTCTCTCTCTCTCTCTCTCTCTCTAGCTCTCTGTGTGTGTGTGTGTGTGTGTATGTGTGTATGTGTGTGTGTGTGTGTGTGTGTGTTTGTCTCTCTCTCTTTCTTTGTTCATCCTTGTGGAAAAAATATAAGCTTTCAGCTACTGCTCCAGCCACCTGCGTGCCTGCCTGATGCCATGCCCCAACCCCCACCATGATGGCCATGGACTTACCCTCTGAAACTGTAAACAAAGTCCCAATTAAATGCTTTATTTTATAAGTGTTTTATAAATTGCTTTGGTATCTGTATTACCCAGGGTTCTCTGGAAGAACAGAACATATAGAATGAAAGGACACACACACACATATATATATATAAATTCTAATATATATCCCATATATATATATGTGTGTATGTGTGTATGTATGTATGTATATATATGAAATTTATTAGAATGGCTTATAGGCTATTGCCTAGCTAGTCCAACAATGGTTTTCTACCAATATTGGTCTAATAATCTAGTAGTTGTTCAGTCCATGATGCTGAATGTCTAGTCTTCAATATACGCCAGAATCCCAAAGAAGCAGGCTTTAAGAACAGTGAAGGAATGGACTTGCCAACAAAGTGAGAGCGAGCAGGCAAAAAGAACAAGCTTCCTTCTTCCGTGTCCTTATACAGGCTGCCAGTAGAAGGTGTGGCCTGTATTAAAGGTAGATTACCCATCTAGATTAAAAGTTGGTCTTCTCACTCCAAATTATTTAATTAAGAAAAAAATCCCCCACAGGTATGGGAACTGCATACATGAGGCAGAAAGAGCAAATCGGAAGTGGCTAGAGTCTTTAAACTCTGAAGACCACCCCCAGTGACAGTACCCAGATGCTTGGGTTTTAGTTACTTCCGGATGTAATTGACAACCAAGAATAACTGCTGTGAGATGGTCTGTATGTCAAATGCATTGCTCTGATTGGACAATAAATAAAACACTGATTGGCCAGTAGCCAGGCAGGAAGTATAGGCAGGACTAACAGAGAGGAGAATTGAGAGAACAGGAAGGTGGAGGGAGACACTGCCAGTCACCGCCAGGACAAGCAGCATGTGAAGATGCCGGTAAGCTACGAGCCATGTGGCAAGGT
>CABHPH010110888.1:0-11971 GCA_902168325.1 Peromyscus nudipes
ACACTGGGTGACTTAATGTATAGCCATGTTTTCTTTCATATTTCTGGAAAACAGGGGTCTAAAATAACATGTTGGTCAGGTTGGTTTCTTCCTAAAGAATCTGCTGCAGCCTCTCATCTTGGCGTGGCAGCCATTCTCTCCTGTCGCCATACTGTCCCTCTTTTTTTTTTTTTTTTTTTTAAATGTCTGACTGTATAGACCAGGCTGGCCTTGAACTCACAGAGATCCACCAACCTCTGCCTCCTGACTTCTGGGAATAAAGGTGTGCATCACTATGTTTGGCTTCTATCCTGGATTCACCTCCACCTCTTTTAACTGGAGACAGAGACTCCCCCGCACAGCTCAAGCTAACTTTGTGCTCATTGTATACCTCAGGCTAGCCCTGAACTCAGGCTTTCTCTTGCCTCAGGCTCCTTAGTGCTGTGGTGTGTATACTGTTCTGGTGGAAGCTCCACCTGAGCCCCTGGCCCGTATACTCAAAGAGTCTGGGATGATCAGGTGGAAATCCCACCTCTCTCTCTCCCCAGACCCTGCCCCATTCCAGAAAGCCCACCATCGGCGGCTCCTCCCCTAGAGATGCCCAGGACCACACCTATTGGCTATTTAAGACTCAGCCCATAGATCTGTCATGTGTGCTCTAGTGTTCTGTCTCCTGCCTTCCTGAGAGCCACCCAGGGGTGCTCTGTTTTGCATTGCCCTGCTTATTAAATCTGGATTTATTAATTTGGCTTGATTTGGCTCATTACATCGGTGATGGAGGAACCCTGCAACCTGGGATACAATACTTATCATATACCACCAAACTTATCTCCTATTTTTTATAAGTGAGGCAGAACAGAAGGATAGGGAAAAATTATAGGGACATGGCTGGGAACGGAGCCCCTCATCCTGGAGTCTGAGAAGCAAGAATTCCAGCGCAGGTAGCATTTGCTGTGAAGATTGCCAACAGAGAGATAATATTCCTTAAGTAGAGAGGGATTTCATGTTAAATAGCAAAGGAACCAGGCCTAAGTCCTTAATGTACATGACCTTGGGTAGGGCCCCTTTCTTCTCTTAGACACTTCCTGGGAGTCGAATCAATAAGACTTTTTTGTTTACAAAAAATATATGTTGGTCAGGTTGGTTTCTTCCTAAAGAATCTGCTGCAGCCTCTCATCCTGGCTTCCTGCATCCCTGAGATCTAGATTTTTAACTTGCCAATTGTAATCACATCAGGTGCCCTCAGGAACCACCTTGACTTCTCGTGGAGGTCCCTGTAGCAACCCTATGGTGATATTTTATTTGTGCTGAAATGTGATTTTATTTGTATGTTAATAAAGTTGCCTGGGGATCAGAGCTAAGAGCAAGCCATTTAGCAGAAGTCTGGCAGTGGTAGCACACACCCTTAATCCAATCACATGGCAGGCAAAATATCTGTGTGTTCAAGGACACAGCCGCATGGTGACACACACCTTTAATCCCAGTACCAACCATAGAGACCTGGAGGTCTGTATAGACAGGCAGTGACGGAGAAGTCATGTGGTTGGGTTTAGAACCAATGAGAAGGCAGAACAGAAAGTCAATAAAATGACAGATACACAGGAAGTAGGTCTCTTTCTCAGGGGAAGGACGGCAGCAGCAGCAGTGAGTGGTAAAAAGGTGGTCTTAGCTCTTGGCTACTGCTCGATCTCTGGGCTTTTAACTCTGCATTTGGCTTTGTGTTTCTTTTCTTTTTTTGGTTTTTCGAGACAGGGTTTCTCTGTGTAGCTTTGCGCCTTTCCTGGAGCTCACTTGGTAGCCCAGGTTGGCCTCGAACTCACAGAGATCCGCCTGGCTCTGCCTCCCGAGTGCTGGGATTAAAGGCGTGCGCCACCAACGCCCGGCGTGTTTCTTATTTAAAAAGACCATTTAGAATTACATCTACACAACCCTTTGAAGATACTAGCTTCAAAATCCACCTGCCTCAGTCTCCCGAGTGCTGGGATTAAAGCCATGTACCTACCACCCTGCTAAAATCTCTCTCTCTTTCTCTCTTTCTCTCTGTTTTTTTGTTTTTTTGTTTTTTTGAGACAGGTTTTCTCTGTGTAGCTTTGTGCCTTTCCTGGAACTCACTTGGTAGCCCAGGCTGGCCTCGAACTCGCAGAGATCCACCTGGCTCTGCCTCCCGAGTGCTGGGATTAAAGGCGTGCGCCACCACCGCCTGGCCAAAATCTCTTTTCAATAAATCACAGCCCTGCCTCCTTCACATTGGCTTGTCCTAAAATTATTTTCGGCATCGAGACCCAAAGATTTAGTTTTGTGAGTAGATAATTCTAGAAGATCAAGAGGACTTTAGACGGTTGTGGGCTACAAGGTGACAGCACACCTCCATCAGTGCTGCTGTGGACACCAGTCATGTGGGACTGGGTTTATCCCAAAGGCCTCACTGAGGTCATGGGCTGCAGTCCCAGGGGGTTAGGACTCCACCCTGTGAATTTCCAGGAGTGGGAGGTGTGACAGGACACCGTTTAACCCCTGATAGTTGTGGGGGACTGTGGGAGTCCTGCTCCCACTTTTTGAAGGGTTCTTAGGTGGAGGAGAGAGGAATAAGAAAATATCAGATAGAAAGGAATACCTGGGCTGGAGAGATGGCTCAGTGGTTAAGGGCACTGGCTGCTCTTCCAAAGGTCCTGAGTTTAATTCCCAGCAACCACATGGTGGCTCACAGTCATCTGTAATGAGATCTGGTGCCCTCTTCTGGCCAGCAGGTATACATGCAGACAGAACACTATATACATAAATAAATAAATCTTTTTTTTTTTTTTTTTTTGGGTTTTTCGAGACAGGGTTTCTCTGTGTAGCTTTGCGCCTTTCCTGGAACTCACTTGGTAGCCCAGGCTGGCCTCGAACTCACAGAGATCCGCCTGGCTCTGCCTCCCGAGTGCTGGGATTAAAGGCGTGCGCCACCACTGCCTGGCTTAATAAATAAATCTTAAAAAAAAAAAAGAAAGAAAGAAATACCTAAACAATGAGAAGAAAGAAAGAGACACAGGATAGCTTCAGGAGGGCCTAGGTCAATACCCAACAGCCCCTTCATTTATTCAAAGGGGTTTTTTATAATATGCCAAGGGGAGAGGCAAAAGACCTCCTCCTTGCAAGATCAAAGCACACTGTACAGCCAAGTGTAGACCCTTCAAAACACCTGGTAAACACGCCCATGGCCAAATCATCTTCTTACTCAGCCCTGCTGTGTAAAAATAAGCTCAGATTCTCTGACCCAGAGTAAGGTCTCACTAGATAGCCTCTGTGGGTCTCCACAGATAGCCCAGTTACGTGCAAGGTTTTCCCTGGTAAGAATGTGATCCTGATCTGAAGGTGGAATCATCTTTTCCCAGATGAGTCCACAGGGCGCCTTTCCGAAGGCAAGGCTGCATGCAGGTTTGGCAGGTTGATAGGGTGGGGAAGCCTGCCTAACTTCACCTGTGATGGTGTGTGCAGTTGGCCCTTTGGGAGATGATAAAGTCAGCACTGGTCACAAGAGTGGAAGCTACATGATGAGATTAGCATCTTTCTAAAAAGAGGAAGAGAAGAGCTTCAGGCTAGCAGGAGCAGCTCAGTGATGCCTCTGTGCAGCCAAGGTTCTTCTCAAAGACTCCACTCAGGTGAAGCTGCATCCTGACCTCCATGGCAGAAAGGAATTTGATGAAGAGTCCACATAAAACAAAGTTGCTTTGGGCACGGCCATGCCTTTAATGGGATGCACATGAGACCTTGCCTCCAAATAAACCTAAACAAACAAACAAACACCAAAAAGAAAGTTGGGTTTATTAAGAAAGGGTTGTAGTACAGATTTAAATACCAATATGAAGCCATTCTCTCTCTAGCTGGGCATAGTAGCCCATGCATTTAATCCCAGCACTTGGGAGGCAGAGGCAGCCTGATCTCTGTAAGTTCGAGGCTAGTCTGGTTTGCAGAGTTAGTTCTAGGACAGCCAAGGAGGTTACAGGTTGTCCTAGAACCTGTCTTGAAACCCTGTCTTGAAAAACAAAAAACCAAAAAACAACAACAAAAAAAAAAAAAAAAAAAGAAGGGAATTCTAAATGGGTTTGGCTTTTCCAGGAACAAGGTTTACTCCCCCTTTCTGTCTTCATGTGGGATTTTCCAGATCCATCATGATAGACGTAGGCATTCTACAAAGCTAGCAGTCATCTCCGTAGGCCAAGCCCTTTGCCAGGTTTATCCTAGCTAGTTTGGGTTTATTAAAGTGGTCTTGCTATGACACAGCCTTTTGACTGCATCAGTCCCACGTACCTCGAAGTTCATGGGTATACTAGGCCCTCACCAGGAATGACTCTATCAGCACTTTGATCCTGGACTCATAGCCTCGGCAGCAGGGAAGGGATTTCTGGTGGCTAAGATGCTCCATCAAGCTGTGTTCTGTGATAGCAACCTCAACTTTACACTTGTTGGTGTTACGCCCAGATCACAGGGACCCCCCAAAAGACCACCATGGAAGAAAAAAAAGACCACCATGGAGACCGAATCCCACATGTAAAAGCAAAGAGCCATTATTTCAAGCTCCAGAGCTGGTCCCTCTGTCTGTCCGACACAGCAGTGAGAGCAGAGAGCCCTGAGCTCAGGTGGGGCAGTTTTTATCATAGCAGAGGTTGGGGTGAGATCCGTGGGTGGTATCAGCTTAAGGCTTTTCCTGGATCTGGGTGTTGCCTGCCAGTAAGCCAGTTACAGAAGCTGTGTCTAGGCCCCTAAGCCTGTCGTGACTGCTGTGTGGTCAAGCTGTTTTGGGGCCCCTTCACAGTTGGAACTTCTGGCCAAACACAAGGCCAGAGCATTACTCATTCTACTGAAGAGAAACTGCAATGACCCTTATGCTGATTTAGGAAACCTCCCAGTGACTAGGAGACTGTTGCTCAAAGATCCCGTGGGAGTGGTATTCTGATTAGGGCATTTAAATGTGCAAGGGTACAGACACTGCCCAAATCCAATGCATCTCTCCCTCCCTAGATCAGCCACTTATGCCCCTCCCTCTCACTGGGCAAACTTCCTATAAATAGTCTCTTTACTGGGCATGGTAGCAGTCAGATCTCTGTGAGAAGCCAACCCAGCCTACATAATGAGTTCTAATCCAGTGAAGTCTACACAGTAAAGCCCTGTTACAACGAACAAAAACACAAGGAATTTTCCCTCCACATTCCTATCACACCTTTAGTTCAGGTGAATCAAAACTTGAAGGAAAGACTGGACAGGCAGAAGATGGCCATTAGGGGTTACTGACATGTCCTCATAAAAATACTTTACTGGAGCCAGGCGGCGGTGGTGGTGCACGCCTTTAATCCCAGCACTCAGGAGGCAGAGGCAGGTGGATCTCTGTGAGTTCAAGGCCAGCCTGGGCTACAGAGTGAGTTCCAGGAAAGCTGCAAAGCTACACAGAGAAACTCTGTCTTGAAAAAAAAAATGCCTTACTGGGTTGTTGCAAAGAAAGCTTTTTCATAAAATATTACTGATCATGTGATACATGATCACCGTATCCAGTGTGTTAGTTCACTGTATTGCTGTGAAGAGACACCATGACCAAGGCAACTTACCAAAAAAAAAAAAAAGCACTTAATTGGGGTCTTGCTTACAGTTTCAGAGGGTGAGAGGCATGGAGTATGGTAGCAGGCAGGCAGGAATGGGGTTGGAGCAGTAGCTGAGCTCTTACATCCTCATTTGTAGTGTTTTGAGTAGGAATGCCCCCCATAGACTCGTGTGTTTGAATGCTTGGCATAGGGAATAGCACTTTGGGAGGTGTGGTCTTGCTGGAGGAAGTATGTCACTGTGGGGGCGGGCTCTGAGGTCTTAGATGACACTCAAGTCAGTTCACTCCCTGGTGCCTGTGGATGAAGATGTAGAACTATCAGCTCCTCCAGTACCATGCATGCCTGCATGCTGCCATGTTTCCCACCATAATGATAATGGACTAAACCTCTGAAACTGTAAGCTAGTGCCAATTAAATGTTTTCTTTTATAAGAGTTGCTGTGCAACCGGGCACACGCCTGTAATCCCAGCACTCGGGAGGCAGAGGCAGATGGATCTCTGTGAGTTCAAGGCCAGCCTGGTCTACAGAGCTAGTCCAGGACAGGCACGAAAACTATCAGGGAAATGCTGTCTAGAACCCCCCCCACACACAAAAAAAAGAGTTGCTGTGGTCATGGTGTCTCTTCACAGCAACAAAACTCTAACTAAGACATCATCCAAGGATAGAAGGCAGAGAAACACTAGAAAATCACGAGGGCTTTTGAAACCTCAAAGCCCTCCCTCTGTGGTACACATCCTCCAACAAGGCCATACCTCCTGCTGCTTTCCAAACAGCCCAACTAGGAACCAAACATTCAAATATACAAAGCTATGGGAACCATTCTCATTGAAACCACAACAGACTCCTCAGGTGTGGCCCAGCTGAGATCCTTGGACTCTGGCATCTGTCCTACATCAGAGACTAGGTATCTAATCCCTTAGGAGCCAAGAAACTGAGAGCAAAGCATCTCCCCCTAGTCTAGCTGTGTTCACAGTAGGGTTTGTACTTCAGGGAACCAGAGTCCTCTGTTGAGGAGTGTCCTGGAGTCCACAGGCCTGGTGGTTGGCTCACTCCTTCCCAGTCCTCACTGCTTTTTTCTCCATATACATTTGATTTGCTCGGACTAACGGGGTGAAGGAGGTTGGAGGAGGAGACTGCTCCCAAAGTTTGCCCAGAAAGAGAAAGGGCACCGGTGGCAGATTGAGGTGGGGAGGGATGAAGTCAGCTGCAGTAAGGATTCCTTTGACCCCAAGAGCCAAGGGGACAACCTCAAAGGCAGGATGAGAAAGGAACAACGGGGCAGTGGCTGGTGCCGTGGGCACTGTGGATTCTTTTCGCTCGGTAATCCTTGCCAATGATGTGTAACCTCTGGCCTCTTTTCCTAATCTTCAAAACGGTACTGGTCATTGGTGGCCACAGACACGTGTTCATAGGATGACTTTACTGGGTTTTTGCACAGATTTGGTGCCCTCCCCTACTCCAGGTCTTATGCCTCTTGTAGCCCAGATTGTCCCTGGCTTGCTATGTAGCTGAGGATGACCTTAACCTCCTAATCCTCCTGCCTCTTCTTTCCAAAGGTTGGGATTATGGGTGTGCACCATCATTCTAGGCAAGATTCAGTGTGGTACATGAAATATGTTTAGCGCATACCAAGTGTGCAGTAAAAGCTATTATCAGCAAGCATTTAATTATTCCTACAATGTACTCCATTTAGTTAACCCAACCAAGCATTCCTTACAATGTGTTTCCTCACTCTGTTCCCTTTTTCTGGTGCTGAGATTAAAGCTCTGGGGCCTTGGTATGCACTCCACTGAGCCAAAATCCCCACTTCCTCTTACTAAATTGTTCCCTAAGCAATGGGGGGTCCTTCCTCTCTCCTCAGAGCAGACCTGGTCTCCCAGTACTCTCACCAAGATACCGCAAACTGGACATGTTGGCCTCTGCCACCACTCTGTGAACCTGGAATCTGTGACCACAGGAACTCCAAAGTGCTAGATCTGGAGATGGGACACAGGAGAGAGGTTCACTTCCCAAGGACTGAGAGTACTGTGTGGGGGCTGAAAAAAGGGGAGAGCCAGTGCAGCAGCATCGAGTCTGTCCCCATGAGTGACTCTGAGGTGGACTTGAGCTTGGAGATAGCTGGGAAGGGACACGAGGCTCAACTCTGGAGCAGCCTTAGGGCTCGCAACAGAATGGGTCCTGGTTCCCCTGTAGGCCTTGGGGCTGGAGGGGTCCTCTTGATCTCTGAGGGTCTTTTAGTCCTGGAGCTCGTGTGGAATGAGCTCCATACTGGGGAGTGTATCCCAGATGAGATGGCTTGAGGAGAGGTTCCCAATCAGTTCTGCAAAGCCCCTTCCCGGAGGGGCGTGGCCTGCCTCTCGACTTGCCAGAGGGACTGGCAAGAAGAACCCCGGGCGAGTGGCCTGGGCAGCCCGGGCTCCTAGACACCACGGCCTGCCCAGCATGGAGGGCGAATGCCGGGTGCTCTCCATCCAGAGCCATGTGGTCCGCTGCTACGTGGGCAACCGGGCGGCCTTGTTCCAGCTGCAAGTACATGCTCTGCCGCTTACATAACCTGACCCGACTGCTCGGGTGTGGGGCTGCGGGTTCATGGCGTGGCCTCCCCCAATGATGACCTTGGTCCCCTGCAGCCTTTCTTAGGTCCCCGCTGCGAGCTGGGCGCAATGCGGACAGAGCCTGTCGAGTCTGACACACGCAGGCTGGGGGCCGTGGAGTATCCTGGGGAGCCTACAGTAGGGTGGTGCAGGTGGCGCTAAGTCCCCTGCCCAGCTGTGCCCACTCAGCAATCCAGCGGCTCTTGCTGCTGTTTCCTGCCGCCTGACCAGCCGTGGGTGGGGGCTTCCAGAAGCGATGAAATGCTAAGCTGGGAAAACCCAGACTCTTGGTAGACATATTGGCGAGCGATTGCTCACTCCCTGCTGAAATCCAGGATCTGTTTCTACCCACCACGTAGATCCTGGACCAAGGAGGCTGAGTAAGGTCGCAGACAGGTCCGCGCCCTGGAGGCTGAGCCCCACTTTGGGTCTGATCACTCCTGATGTGATCTGTCATCCTCCGCTGGGATGGGACTTGAACTGCCCTTGACCTCCCACAGACCTGCTTCTATCATAAGAGACAGCACAGTTTGCTGAGTTTGGCTTTGAAAGCATCCCTGTAGAAGGGCTGTAGCCTTGTCATCTTCCCAGAGCCTCTCTCCCGTGAGGTGGGTAATGAGGTTGTCTCTGATCATTTCTGGCCAGAGGTGCGGAGGGTATTAGCATGGGGGCCAGAGGTAACTTCAGAGTGACTGGCACTTCCTTGCCTGGCCGGTCTAGCAGGAAGATTGGGCTGACCTGGCCAGCCAGGTGGTGGCCTCCTTCACTGTACCTCTTTGGCTGGTCACTAAGCAAAGTGGCAGGTCCCTTCAGCTCATGTCCAGTCATTGCACTGACTCTTTGGGGACATTAAGAAGGAGCACCTGGCTACCGAGATCCTTCAGGAAGGATCTGGAAGGAAGACAGGTGGCCCAGAGCTGCATCTAAAGAAAATCTGAGGGCTGTCCTGGGACAGGCATGCTTGGCAGATGAAACAGGGCAAATGGTTGCAAGTGAATAGTACAATGTTTGCTGAGTGCTCGAGCCCCTGTTGGTCGATAAGCAATGCTGCACCCACACTATGTTATGTACCTTCTAGTTCTACCCAAGATGCACTGGTCTGGCGCTTCATGCTTTTAACCATTGAGCTCTAGGTTATGGGGCCACAGGTGGGGAGCAAGGTCACTGAGGTGAGACTGTATTTAGGAACAAGGGGCTAGAGTCCTTGAAGCAGGGAAGCCAGGGAGGGTGGAGCCAGGCTGAGCTCCAAGCAGTCCCCTCACCTTGGGCAGAGCTGTGCAGGGCTCCTGAGGCCCTGTGTCCTGCGTCCCTTGCCTCTTCCACTTGGTGCTGCTCTTCCTTCCCTGGGTCCTCTGTCCCTGGCTCCCCTGGACCTCTGTCCTCTAGGCTGCACCAAGGGCTCAGCTGCCTCATTCAGACTGAAGACATGGTGCCCCACCTGCTCAAGAGAGGAGGCTCTTCTTAGCCTCCCTCCAGAGAGGAGCTTAAGGATCTGGGTACTCTTTCGAGGTCCCTGTTGCCATTTTGCTGCTCACCATTCCTCTGTGCACCCCTGGATAGGGAAGAGCAATGAATTGGGTAGGGAGGACACGTCCAACATGGAGAGCCTTAGTGAGCACCCGTGGGGCTGGCCCTGTCAGAGTCTGTGGTGGCTGGGGCCGGCACTACCCAGTCTTTGAGCAGCTGTTCCAAGAGGAACACCCCTCAGGTCCAGAGCTGTTCTTCGTGGAGGTGGGTGTGTGTTCTTACTGTACAATCTGGAGTACAAAGTCTCACTGACATGGCTGAATATGGGGGCAAAAAGCTCGAAAGGAGGAGAATGTAGTCTTGGGCTGGGGTCTCGACATTTGTCCCATTGCTGCTCCAAGAAGGCCACAGGCAGGAGGCTGGGGAGGCCTCTTGGGACTGACCCAGGTGACTGGAGGTTGTACCATCAGGTGGCTGTCCAGTCATGCCAGAGCAATGGCTGGGGAAGTTTCTGGGCCTCTCCTGTAGACCTGGCACCAAGCTGTGGATGAGCTGGCCCCAGGACCTCAGAGTCCTTTGTGCTGGGCCTGGCTTGTGCCTGTGACTGGGGAGCTCCCTCCAACTTCTGCCATGTGGACCCACATACCTGGACCATCAGCCCTGCTTCCCCAGTGCTCCCTGCAAAGTCCTCTGAGCTCCTCCCCCCGCAGTCTCCCACCAGGCAGCTGGGAAAATAATCCTACAAAGAGGCAGCAGAACCTTGTCCCTGTTTTCAGATTTACTTCTGGCCCCAGGCCAGGGTGTAGTGGCCAAAGGTTTCATGGGACCAGAGCCAGTAGGAGGTGGGTACCAGGTGGAATAGTTCAAAGTTTGCAGGGCAGAGGGAGGGTAAAGGGAGAGTGGGGCCAGGCTCCTGCTCTCCCTGCTCCTACCCCATCCCTTTCTCACTCACCTCTGCAGCAGGGGAGGGCCTGGGAAGCTGGGGATTTCCTGCTGTTTTGGCTCTAGACTGTGGGGTGAGCAGGGAAGGTCAGGGTAAAGTCCAGTGTGTACTGTTGCCTGCTCCCACCTACCAGGCACCACCGTGTCTTCCCTCCTTGTTTTCTGTGATGGAGAGGACTGACCCAGGCTCTTGTGGGTGTTTAACACGTGCTCTTCCACTGAGCTGTGCCCCAAGCCCCTCATCCCCCACCCCTTTTCCCCCTTGAGACAGTGTTTCTCTGTGTAGTCCTGGCTATCCTGGAACTTGCTCTGTAGACCAGGCTGGTCTTGAACTCAGAGATCCACCTGCCTCTGCCTCCCGAGTGTTGGGATTAAAGATGTGTGCCACAACACCAGGCTCTGATACCCTTGTTAAATCGTGCTGGGGACAGAGCCCAGGGCCTTTCTCACTCATGCTGAGTAAATACTCTACAGGCAGCTGCACCTCCAACCCACTTCCTCTTGCAAGTGGCAAGAGGAAGGAGTCCATATCTCAAGGGTATGTGTATGTGTGTGCATGTGTGTGTGTACATGTGAGCATGCACTTAAGTATTTGCTCTATGCTTCCTGAGCTCCCTGTGTGCGCAGAGCCTTATCAGCACATTGACTTGGTAGCTCATGGTCTATATGGGGGTTGAGGGAGGAGGGGGTTATGTATTTGATCTGCCTTCAGAGAAGGCGGTATCCTTCCTTCAGAGCAATCTGAAAATGGCCAAATTTAGGGTCTAGTGAAAGGCTGTAAAGTTGGTGATGTCAAGACGTCCGTCCCTTTGGAAAGGGAAGGGAGCAGCAGGGACTGCGTCCCAAAGCTCTGCCTAGAGCTGTGGCCTCAAGCTGAGTCTTCTCTGATGGTAGCCACAAGGTTGTGACAGAGGAGCCAGTTCGCTGGGTGGAGTGGCAGCAGGCCCAGTGTCATCTACTGGTGATCCTGTAGAGCAGCTAACCTGGCTGGCACAGCCACCGCAGATATGTCTGACCCCTGTGCTGGGTAGTCACAGTGACATTGTAGCCTCAATGTCAGGGTAGCAATGGACATTAGGCATTAACTTAATGAATCTGTGGCTTTGAGAGAACGATCTGGGCCTTTAACTCAAACCTACTGAGATGAGTGCTCTGAAACAGAAAGGCAAGACCACCCCTCCCAAAGTCCCTGGAAAGGAACAGCCCTGTTTGGGGTCTGCAGAAAACGGGCAGAAGCTGGGCGGCGGTGGCACACACCTTTAAAACCAATTCTCAAGAGGCAGAGCCAGGTGGATCTCTGTGAGTTCCAGGCCAGCCTGGTCTATAGACTGAGATCCAGGACAGGCAACAAAACTACATGGAGAAACCCTGTCTCAAAAGACCAAAAAGAAAATAAAAAAAGAAAAAGAAAGG
>CABHPH010110888.1:12071-23645 GCA_902168325.1 Peromyscus nudipes
GTTTTGCTTTTTGTTTGTTTGTTTTTGTTTTTGTTTTTCTGAGACAGGGTTTCTCTGCGTAGCTTTGGAGCCTGTCCTGGAACTTGCTCTGTAGACCAGGCTGGCCTCGAACTCACAGAGATCTGCCTGCCTCTGCCTCCCGAGTGCTGGGATTAAAGGACTGCGCCACCACCGCCCGGGCTTGTTTTGTTTTAAACTCATGTGAGAATGGCACTTGTCTCTCCTTCATCTGTGAGTCTGGGATGGCATTTCTGTTATTCTTCTCCACCTGCCATGAACATCTTCATCTCATTCCTCTCTGCCATTGGCTGGGTCCATGTCTGTGCATGTGTGACTGTATGGTTGTGGGCATGCGTGCATGGTGTGTGGGTGTGTGCATGCGCGCATGTGTATTTCATAGTATTGCTTTGGCCTCTGAAAGACCCTGGCTTAGGATAACCCCTCCAGTGTCTGGAAAGGAAGACATGTCTGCAGGGCCCTGAGCTTCAGGAAAATGAGACCTGCTGCTATGACACCTCTTGGTACACAATGACACAACTTTTGTCATAGAGTCACAGGTCCTCCCACTCAGAGGTCTGGAGAAGGACTGAGTGAGGTTTCCCCACTAGAAAGGAAAAGGAGGTGTTGAAGAAGGGTCCAACAATGACTTCTGGTGGCTGAGGAGGTGACACCTCCCAGAGAAGCCACCCTGTCCCCATCAGGACCTTCGGCTCATTGTGGGGTCACTAGTTTAGGCATAAGTCTGTTAGCTCTCCAGGAGCCTCCAAGGCCCATTTATACCCTCCTGTTCTGTCTCCTTACCTGTGATTGTCTCCTGGAAAAATAGTCCCTTGAGTAGCTAAATGAGGACACTGCCGAGGCACACAAGGCATGGCCCACCCTGGGGCCAGTTGCTGTGAGTGTTGTGAGGTCCCATGGATGGGAGCCTGCCACCCCCACCCCCTCTGGGGAACGAAGAGGAGTTCATCCTGGGGCAGCGTGCAGGAGGCCCTGTGGTAGAGAGACCATAGCACAGAGTAAGGGCCGCTCTGGTGCAGTGGCCTGTAGCGGTGAACTCAGGCCACATTGTGCAACTAACTCATTTGGAGTCAGGAATGCTGTTTTGGCAACCCCTGGAAGCTCATTCACTCTTAGCTGTGTGAGCCAGATGTGAGCAGCTGACCAGCTGATAGACAAGGGGGTGGTGGGGCAGTTCCTGGCCAGCTTACATCTCTGTGACCCTCTGGAACCTAGGTGAACCTGTATCTGGGTTACTGAGTCTCAGAGTGACCTGGCAGCAATAAATGCCAACAAGGTTGGCCAGTGGATGCCACAGTGAGCTCAGCCCAGGCCCCTTCCTTTCGGACGTCACTGCAGCCCAGAACAGGCAGACCCCTGCAGTAGACATGGCCTTTGGCTCTGCCTGCCTAGCACTGTGATCCTGGAGTGAGTTCTGTGAGCCAGGCTGGGGGTGGCCACAGGACCTGGAGTGAGCAGCCCCTAAAGATGTACTTTGTGGGATGCAGGCTGTCTACTAGCAATTTACCATTGTCTTAGGGTTTCTATTGCTGTGAAAGACACTGTGACCACAGCAACTCATAAGGAAACCATTGAATTGGGGCTGGCTTACAGTTTCAGAGGTTTAGTGCATTATCATCACGGCAGGACACAGCAGTGTGTAGGCAGACATGGTGCTGGAGAAGGAGCCAGAGTTCCATAAGTTGATCTGCAGGCGACAGGAAGTGAACTGTCCTCCACATTGGGTGTAGCTTGAGCAAAGGAGACCTCTCAAAGCCCACCCTCACAGTGACACACTTCCTCCAACAAGACCACACCTACTCCAAAAAAGCCACACCTCCTAGTAGTGCCATTCTCTTTGGGGAGTCAATTTCTTTCAAATCAGCACAACCATGGAAATCAGAGGGTGTGGTCTGGCTAGATTGGAAGGCTGATCAGTGATCAGTGGTGGGAGGGATGTGGGCCCTTGGCTGTTAGATTGCTCAGGGTCACAACAGTCACAAGATGCTTGCCCGGCCTGCTTGCTGATTCCCATCTGTGAAAGAGGCTTAAGCACCAGCCCCAGAACTGGTTCTCCACAGCTGAAAACACCTAGGAGGCTCGGCCTGCCCCTCCTGTCTGTCCTTAGATGCCTGTGGGAGAACCA
The DNA here is from genome assembly GCA_902168325.1 of Peromyscus nudipes. Classification (NCBI taxonomy): domain Eukaryota; kingdom Metazoa; phylum Chordata; class Mammalia; order Rodentia; family Cricetidae; genus Peromyscus; species Peromyscus nudipes. The sequence goes on from CABHPH010110888.1 coordinate 14,215, forward strand.
CACTAGAATATTCCAGAGCTCACCCACTCCTGCTGTGCTGAGTCTCTCTGCCTCCCTTGGAAATTAGCTGAGCTATTGCTCTAAACAAGCCTCTCCTGGCTGCATGGCTTCAGGCTGTGTGTGCGCCTCTTTGCTGGAGAGCTGATGATGCAGCCATGGAGGCGGGCATGGGCCCCTGGGATGTGCACCACCTGCTCATGGCAGCCACCCCAGCATTGTACACATCACTGCTGGGGCAGGGTCCTGAGGGTTGCATGCGGGACAGGAAGAGGAGCCTGTGTCTGGCAGCCATGGGCAGCAGGAAGCAGGAAAGGCAAGCTTCATGTTCCTGTTTTGGCTTTCACTTTCCTAGGTGCCAGGAGCCCTCATGTGGAGGTGTTGTTGGCCCCAGCAGTGGGAGCGAGAAGTGTAGCAGACTATGTCTGGGATGTTTTAACAGCCAGAGGCTTCTCCACAGGATGGTGCTGTCCAGTTTGCCCAGCCCCCACCCTCATCCATCAGCAGGTCAGGGAGCCCTGTGTTGAGCTGGGCACACGGACCTGAGAGGCAAACCCAACACACAGGACTCTAACAGGCCTGAAATTCACCAATTAGACTAGACTGGCTGGCTCGTGAACCCTCGGAATCCTCCCCAGCCCTGGAATTGCAGGGCAGCACTGCCGCACCAGGCGTTTTGTGCGGGTTCTGAGGGACTGAGTTCAGGTCCACCCTCAAGCTTCCACAGCCAGCACTTTACCGGCTGCATGAGCTCCCCAGCTCAGGTCTCTCACTTTGAAATCAAAAGCTTTTAAACTCAGTGATTGCTTTAACTTGACTTGGAGGTCCATAGCTTTAATTTGGCTTAGTGAGCTGCTTTGTGTGCTGAGGATGAACAGCTGCCCACACGGAGCCTTGGTCTCTGCCCAGCGTGTCACAGGAGGCCCATTTGTCCTGTCTGGATGAGTCCCATGGGAGCTGTGAGAGGCCATTCAGAGCGGCAAGCTGCTCAATGGATGTGGTTGTTCCGGGGAACCTCAGCCCTGATGAGGGGACCTCAGCCCTGATATGGGACCTTCTTTCTCTCCTTGACATGGAAGGAAGGAGATTTTGCTAGCTGGTGTGGTAGAGGCTGGCTGAGCAGAGCTTCCCCAGCTGCTCTGGGTCTTGTTCCTTAGGGGTGGGTTAGAAGACCCAGGGGACTCCTGCCCCCTATCTGGACAAACAGGGGCTTGCAGCGCTTTCTTTACCACTTCCGTCAGGTGGGTCCTCAGGAGTGCCCCATGAACCCTTCAGTGCGCACCAGCAAAGGAGAGGGGTGTCTCCACCCTGGCCCTTTGGGCAGTTTTCCAGAGTGAAGGAACAAAGGAATCTCACGGTCTTGTGTGGCCCTGGAATGCAAACATCTGGCTGGCTTGGGAAGGCCTTCTGTTCCCACCCTGTGACCGTCCTGCCCAGGGGTCTGTACCACCCGGATGGTCTCATCTGTTACCCTCCTCAAGTCAAGACTCTAGCCATGGTTGGGAGCCCTGCCCTGGGTTCTTGGGGTCACAGACAGGCACCTTCACACCTCTTCTCCTTGTCCTGCAGGTTTTGGGGTTTGAGGTTGATGCCGTGAACTCTGTGCAGTTTTCCAACCACACAGGTAGGCCTTCAGGGTGGTAGTCATAGTGGAAGGGAGCAAGGTGTGTAACCTGGCCCTGAGGGAAGTAGGTGCCACCACTTGTGGCCTGGAGATGGAACCCAGAAGTGCCACTCTGTGCAGGGTCTACCCCCATGCCATGGCTGGTGTGTGTGACCTCTGTTCTGGAGCTGACTGGTGGGAAAACCTCTGTGCCTCGGTTTCCCTCTCTGCTAAGCTGGCAGCCATAGCATCTTCTGTGGTAGCAGAGCTGCCCAGGTAAATCACAGGGAGTGCTGCCGTGTCCCCCTGCTGACAGCTGGTGACCTGTGTGTCTGTTTGCTTTTCCACTATGGCGATACCTCAGGCTAAGGAGAGCCCCATGTGGTTCTAGATTCAGCACTAATACCCTGGGGATGGGTATGTGTGTATCTGCCTTGTCCTAGGGACTCCAAAGACATCACTGCTTATTACTGAAGGGAACTGTCCTGGGAAGCCCCTTGAATTGTTTGGGACAAGTGTGTGTTCCCCACAGCCCTGACATATGGTGACTGGAGTCCTCCCTAGTTTCCGTGCTGGCAAGAGAACAAAGCCATTTCGGCTTTTGAAATGCCTCCAAGGGCCTCTCCTGACATTGTTCTGAACACAAAGGGGACTTCAGGAGCTCAAAGTGTCCCAGAGCAGCCCAGCTGGTCACCAGCAGCGTGTGAAATCTCAGAGAATTTAACATGCTTCTTGAGTGTGATAGATTTTAAACTGGGAGGGAAGAATTATTAGCTGCCTTGGGAGCTGACAGTGGGCCACCATAATTGGTGACTGCTCAGTACCAGTGCCTTGGCCTTTGAAGTCCCAGGTGGCCCAGGGCCTCCAGTGAACTACGTGGACCCCATTGACCCTTACTGACGCCATGATACCCTTTCTTATTTGTGTTTAAATGAGCCGAGATGTCTTGGATGTTGCACAGTGGGGTTGAGTTTAGTTCTGAGGACTGAGCTGTGTGGGATCACCATCAGTCTGTGCTCCACCTGGTGCTTGACAGGCACCGAAAACACCTGGATGCCTTAGCGGGGCTGTGAGTGCGTGCCTGGAAGACCTGAGATGCTGAACTGAGAAAGTTCTCATTGGTGAAATTCAGGATGTCAGTGATTGGCCCTCATCTGGCATCAGCTGCCTAGGTGTCCTGCATGTCAGAAGGTGTCCCAGAGGCCTGGGGTCCTGGCCATAGCAGGCAGAGGGGCCGGTTGTATGCCTGGGCTAGACCTGTTTCTTTCTTATGTTTGTCTCTGGCTAGGATTTAGCCTATGACTTGTTTTGGCAGTGTTTTAATTTGCTTGTGGGAGAGAGAGAGAGTGAATGGGGACAGGGTGAGCCCTTACCTGCCGGGGGTGTCAGGTGGCAGTGACCAAGCAACTTGACTGTGATGGCTAGAAACACAGAGGAGATTGGAAACCAGGCTGAGCTAAGGGTATGGGCTTAGGTGGGCTTCCCTGAGCTGGGGTGGGGTGGGCTCCCTGAGCTGCTCCTGTTGAATGCGGAAGTAAACAGCTGTGTGCCCTGGTGTCCCTATCCACATCTTCTGCGACCCAGTTCCACAGGGCTACCTAGGACACTGAGCGTCTGCTGCCCTGGACTGATTTGATAGAAACTAGGCATGGCAGGGTGGAGACCACTGTTCAGCCCCCACAGTGTAGGAACAGGGGTGCTTCTAGGGTACTGGGATGCTACTGAGGCACTGGGCCCAGTCTGTGCCTAAGGCCAGTCCTCAGAAGAACTGTTCACTGGGTCTCCTCAAGGAGGGTAGGTAGTTGTTGTCAGCTGAGATGGTCACCAGGGAAACCTGGGGCTCCCACAACCAAAGCTTAGCCTGTTTTCTTCCTACAAGCTACGCCCATTGGAAGGGCCAAGTGCTGAATTCACAGGAACTCCATGAGCTGTATGAAGGTCTCAAGATAAATGGTGTGAATAAGTATGACTACATGCTCACTGGTGAGGGTCCCCAGGGTCCTGGTACAGGATCCCCAGCCTGCTGGTGTCAGGGATAGGCCCACATTCCCCTTGCTGGGCTCTTGCTTGGTTTCCTGCCTTCTTCAGGGTGGGTTTTGTTGTGCCCGAGGTACCAACACACCCTGGAGGCATCCTGGTAGAAGAAGGAGTTGGAACATTGCCAGGTTGATTCATTGAGAGTGAAATGCTTCTACCTGGAGCATGAGCTCATCTGTCACATTTCCAGCTGTGTTTTCTACATATTGAATCTATTTATTCTGTGTGTGTGTGTGTGTGTATGTGTGTGCACAATTGCACACACACAGTGACACCACATGGGTGTGGTGATGGAGTACAACTTGTGGGAGTTGGTTCTTTAAACCATGTGGGTCCCAGGCATTGAACTTAGGTTTTCTGACTTGGCAGCAAGCCTCCCTACTCGATAGGCCCTCACACCAGCCCCCAATTCAGTTTTTGTTTATTTGTTTGTTTAGTCAAGTTAAAAATGCCGTGTTTGAGCTGGGTGTCATGGCAGACATCTTTAATCTCAACACTCAGGTAGGTGGAGCTCTGCGAGTCTGAGGGTAGCCTAGTCTACATAATGAGTCCTGGGTACGCAGGGCTTCATAGTGAGACCCTGCCTCCAAAAATAGATAATTGAGTAAAAAATGTATTTATGTATTTTTATGTAGATGGGTGTTTTGTCTGCATGTACATCTGCACCAGAAGAAGGCATCGGATCCCCTGAGAATACAGTTATAAACAATTGTGAGCTGCCATATTCTTAACTGCTGAGCCATCTCTCCAGGCCCTAAATGAAAACTTTTTAAAGAGACACAACCATGTGTCTCATTTAAAGAGGCTGCAGAGATGGCTCAGTTGTTAAGAGCACTCTTGCAGAGGACCCAGGGTCACTTCCCAGCCGAAATAGGGTAGCTTACAACTGCCTGTAGCTCCAGCTCCAGGGGATCTGACGCCCTCTTCTGTCCTCCCAGGCCTTAAGCTCACATGTGGTGCACAGACATACACTCAGGCACACAAACATACACATAAAATAGTTTTTAAGTGATTTATTTTGAAAGTGGAAATTTTAGTTACCTGCCAGTTATCTGTAGTTCCATCATTTAAAACTCCTCACATACATCTGGGATCTTCCTGTCTTCCCCTCTGTGACCACAGACTTTTGGAAACCTCTGTATTCCCTGGCTGTCAGGGTCTGGTCTTCCCCTTTCTCATGCATGTTTGATTTGATTGTGCTCGTTACAGCACCCTGGTGGTCAGTGTGTCCTGTTTTGAGAGCATAAACCTGGATTTTCCTTCCCAAGGTTACACAAGAGACAAGTCCTTCCTGGCCATGGTGGTGGACATCGTTCGGGAGCTGAAGCAGCAGAACCCCCAGCTTGTGTATGGTGAGAGCTGGACCATGATGCCCCTTCTCCACAGTGCCCCATGCTGCTCGTACCCTCAGGAAAGGACAGCTCAGCCAACTGTCTTCTGGCTTCCTCCCTCCTGTTTGGCCTTTACCTATTAGTAATTTGACTTATGGGACCTCTAAGGAGGAGTGAGTCTTGAGGGCAGGCTCAGCAGGGGTATTGAGAAGTTTGTCAGGGTGACTATAGGGTTTCTTGTGAGGCGCATAAGAAGGGAGGGTTAAGTATGTGTGAAGGCCTGGGGGGTGCCCAAGATGTGTGAAGTCTGACCCTAAAGAGGATGTAGGTTGGGTTGATACCCCAGGCTGGGCCAAACTAGTGGGTGGGGGATGGGGTGACACACCATATCTAGTTTGTCTGCATGGAGAGTGGCACTATGGCTGCCAGGCAGCCCTGGGTCCATGTGCCATGTGGAGCAGCCTGAACACCAGTCTCCCAGGTGTGCACAGTGTGCCCTGCCTGAAGGCCAATGGCACATTGCTTTGTCCGTGCAGCGGACTGTGGTCCAAATGGAATGTACTCGAACCTGGGAAGATACCATGAAACCTGGGGTTACTTGTCTCAGCCAGGCCGGGGGGAAGGCACTATGCCAGTCCAGGTGACCTGAGGTAATGTGTTCTTGAGACGAAGGTGTGAATGATGGTAAGTTATATGTGAAATTATCCCAAGGACCTAGTTGTCTTGGATAGAGAAGTGCAAAGTGCTGGGTAAAAAATTTTTCTGTGTCTCCATATGTACATAATGTTTAAAAAGAAAATTGAGGGTGTTGGGGATTTAGCTCAGCGGTAGAGCACTTGCCTAGCAAGCGCAAGGCCCTGGGTTCGGTCCTCAGCTCCAGAAAAAAAAAAAATTGAGAGAATAGGGGTGTGGTTTAGTTGGTCCAATGCTTACCTAGCATACACGAAGCCCTGAGGAAAGATCCCCATACCACATAAACTGAATATGCAGATGTACTCCTCTAATCCTAGTACTCAGAGAGTCAGTGGTTCAAGGTCATCCCATCTACATAGTGGGTTCAAAGCCAGCCAGGGCAAATTGAGAACCTGTCGTCAGTTTTAAGGGTGTGTACTCCTCTTGCAGAAGCCACGAGTTCAGTTCCAAGCACCCACTCTGATGGCTCATAGCTGCCTGTAAACCCCACTACAGGGGATCTCCTGCCCTTTTCTGAACTCCTGGGCTCCTGCACACATGGAGCATGTACATACATGCAGGCACACACTCCGGCAGTTAGAGCAAGAGTTAGATATGGAGGCATGTGTGGTGTGCATGCCTGCTTTCCCAGCTACATGGGAGGCTGAGGCAGGAAGACTGAGAGTCCAAGGCTAGCCTGGGCTACACAGTGAGAAAGCAAACAGTGTGGAGGTCTGTCATTGGAAGCTATAGCAGTTGCTAACCAGATGCTCTGTGCCCACAGTGTGTGATCCCGTGATGGGGGACAAGTGGAACGGTGAAGGCTCCATGGTGAGTGTACCCACGCTGCTGCTTAACATGTGGTCTGTGCATCTGCTTTGAACCAAAGAGAAGGTCACCTTCCCGGGTAAACCAGCATGACCCCTATACCCCCATACAAGGCTGAGACACCCCTGTTAGGAAGTTGGTCAAATGGATGGCATGGGCGTTAGTGTGTGTACCATAGACAGTCTGTCAGCTGTGGACAAGCTGTCTAATGAAGCTCCAGGTGTGGGCACTGAAGGTGACTGTCCTGAGTTTCTCCTGTTGCAAATGGTTTTTCTCAAAAGCTGGTTTGGAGGCTCTTGCAGGGGAGAAGGCTAGCCATTTGCCCTGGACTGCAGGACAGTACTCTTCCATCCAGGAGAGGCCTCCTCTCTGTGTAGTTTCAGGAGGGATGCATGTGAAGCAGTCAGGGAGGAAGGGGACGCCTCACCAGCCATGTCAGCCTGTCCACACTGCAGATCAATGGGGTGACAGATGTCACAGCCGGATCACCTTCTCATGCAAATGTTTTTTCTTCAGTCAGTTTCCCCTTGTGCATTTAACAGTGAAGGAGTCACTCTGAGCTCACCAGCTGTTCAAAACCAGGTGGGTCACAATCCACGAGTGAAACTGGTCCTGTGGCCATGTCAGATACCTCAGACTGTGGAGATGGGAGCCTTAACTCAGAGGCCTAAAACTTCAAAGTCAGTGTTTGAACACACAGACCACCCTGGTGTTTGCTTCCTTTGTGGTTTTTGACTCATGTATTAATCATTGTGAATTCCCTTGAGCACAGCCGGCTGGCCACACACGGTCTACACCAGTGCAGGACTCACCTGGACCAGTGTCCTTTCTGCCCTGCTCTGCCAATGGAGACCAGTGGCAGTGAGTGGACCAGGTGTCTGGTTTGCTCAGTGGCTGTCTTCATCTGCTTTCTCCAGTGCCTATTTTCTGGAAGGTTCCCTGCACCAGACTCCGTCCTTTCTTCCTGATGCTGCTTGCTGCAATGTCCCCAGCCAACCTAGAGACGCTGGTGTTTGGGTCCTAAAGAGCTCTCCTTCGGGCTCAGTGTCCCTGTGGTGTGTCCTGATTTTGATTAAATAACTTTCCCGGAGGGCCTAGATTAAAGATAATGTGTTAGGGTCAAACTAGCAGAGAGTCTGTGGATCAGGTGATCAATTTTGCTCTATTTTTGTTCTGGGGGGTCAAACCCAGGGCCACTCATATGCTAGCCAAATGCTCTGCCACTGAGACGTGTGCCATCCATAAAACTCAGTTGCATAAGAGCCTTTAGTGATGTTGTGCTGGGTTGGGTATGTCAACTTTTCACAAGCTAAAGTCACCTGAGCTGAGGGTACCTAAGTTGAAAAAATGTCTCCATAAGATTGAACTGTAGGGAAGCCTGTAAGGCATTTTCTTAATTACTGATTGATGGGGGAGGGCCAGGGCCATTGTGAGTGTTCCCAGCCAGCTATGGGGAGCAAGCCAGTAAGCAGCACCCCTCCATGCCCTCTACATCAGCTTCTGCCTCCAGTTTCCTGCCCTGTTTGAGCTCCCATTCTGGCTTCCTTCAGTGATGGATTACAATGTGGAAGTGTAAGCCAAATAAACCCTTTCCTCCCCAACTTATTTTGGTCATGGTCTTTCATCCTAGCCATAGGAACCCTAACTAAGGCAGATGTCATAGTCAGACCTGAGTCTAGGGGTTGGACTGTGGTCCCATCTGTTCTTAGCTCTTCTTCAGTTTATGCCAGCTAGCAGGAGTCCATCTGCATAGGAACTTGGACCTCCAGGGAAATTCCTCAGCAACTGGATGGGGAGAGATTGGAACCTTGGACCACTCACCAGTGCCACAAAGCATCATGGGAACAGAGTTATTTCAGAGCCTCATGTGGGACTTGGATATCAGGAACCAGACATGGTATTCGGTGTCTGTAATCCTAGTTACTTGGGAGACTGAGGTGGGATGATTGCAAATTTGAGGCTAGCCTTAATCAAAACTTTAAAAAAGGGAGCTTGAAGGTTGCTAGGGTCCTGGAGAAGTCCCACAAAAGACCACCATCCATGTATGCAGTCAACAAGAGCATTCTTTAATCCAGCATGCTGGAACCGACCATCCTACACAAAGGCAAAATGCCAACAACCTTGAGAGGAGCTCGCAGGCTCCTTTTAAGCACAGTCAGTGGGACGGACATCCTAGGGCAGTCCTAGGTCGTTGGCTTAAGAAAGTGGCAATCATGTTAGTATGTTCTAATTGGCTATGGCTGGCAGGGGCTGGTTAAGGTACAGCTTTTCCATTTGGGGGCAGGCCTGGACAAGTCCCAGGCTTTGTCCTTATTTGGTTATCACCTTGAGGTAGTGACTGTGACTCAGGCCTGGCCTAGCCTGATATTACAGACCTCCTTCTCTTTGCTGGCGGGGGTGTTGGAAATTGATTGTCCTTTGTTCATGGCTCTCTCAGAAACTGCTTGTTCAGTCTCAGGAAACTGAAATTGAGGCCTGATCTCAAATAGAAGACTGGGCAGCCTGTAATGGCGTCTGCTAGGTCCTCTAAAGGCATAGATCATGCTTGCCCAACAGGCATGAGGCCCCAAGTCCATCACTAACATGGAGATAATAAACAAAATCTAAATATTGTTCTAAGCTGGCCTTGGTGACTCACACCTGTAATCTCAGTACTTGGAAGGAAACAGGGGGATTGCTCTGAGTTCTAGGCTAGCCTGGGCTACAGAGTAAGAGCCCATCTCAGGAAAAAGGGGAGGGGGAGAGCACTGTTCTGTTGAATTGTTTCTTGATAATTTAAAAAATGAGATGATCATGATTATGTCGGCTCACAAACATGTCTTAGGTGGAGATGAGACACCCCAAGACTCAGGCTACCAGAGCCAGGTGGGCCCAGCACCAGCTGGCAGGTCCTGAGGACCCCAGGCTGCCTCCAGTCATCCTGTGCGGTCCTGTGTCTTAGCTCCCTACTTACCATCTTCCCT
>CABHPH010110891.1:0-19571 GCA_902168325.1 Peromyscus nudipes
ATGTTTACATTTAGAGCAGAGGTGGAAGGGAAGGTGGAGGTGGAAGGCTACAGGTATCATGGTAGAGTATCTTGTACTAAAGGTGGCAGTTAAGTCCACCTGGATACACAAACCAAACCAACACCCACATAAATGAAAGCAGCTAGATGTTCATTCTATACCAACCAATCAAGCAAATGCTAAATTCTTCCAGCATGCACATTAGTGATGTGTGTGTGTGTGTGTGTGTGTGTGTGTGTGTGTGCTTGTAGAGACCAGAGATTGACACTGGAGTTTTTCTTGATCACTTTCTCAGCCTTCTTTTTTGAGATGGGGTTTTGTACTGGTTGTTATGCTCACTAATTTGGCCAGATTGGTTGGCCAGTGAGCTCTAGGGATCTTCCTATTTTCATGTCCCCAGCAGTACAAATTATAGGCACATGTCGCTGTGCCTAACTTTTATTTTTTTAAGATTTATTTATGGGTGCTAAAGAGATGGCTTAGCAGTTAAGAGCATTGGCTGCTCTTCCAAAGAATCCAGGTCCAATTCCCAGCACCCACATGGTCACTAACAATAGTCTGTAACTCCAGTTCCAGGGGAATCTGATGCCCTCTTCTGGCCTCCACACATGGTACATAGGCATACATGCAAGCAAAACATCTACATACATACCTAAATAAACATCTTACATATATATATGCAACTAAGTGAATGCGTTTGTACCGTGTGCATGTAGTCGCCTGTTGAAGCCAGATGAGTGTGTCAGATCCTGTAGAGCTGGAGCTCCAGGCAGTTGTGAGGCACTAGGTGGGAAGCCAAGTTCTCTCTCTGCAAGTGCACTTAATCCTCGAACCCTCAGCTTTTTCATCTGGGCACTGGGGATCTGAACTTGGGTCCTCACGCTTAGGAGGCAAGCGATTTACTCGCTGAGCCATTTTTCCAGTTTCTGTGTGCAGGTTATTGAAGAGACTTTAGTATTTCTTTTAGCCAAACCCTCAACATATGATATGAATATGCAATGATGGAGATAGATGGACCATGAAGTCATGTGAAAAGGGAAATTCAGCTCAGATAAATACGTATCACATACTTCTTGTGATCCAGGCTTGATGTTAGGCATGGGTCCTGTGAAAAGTAAGGTCAGGTACTGGGCCCAGTACAACTGCAGGCTTATAATTTTAGCTACTGAAGAGGCTGATAGAGGAGAATCCCAAGTTTAAGGTTAGGGAGACACTGTCTTAAAAATTAAACAAACAAGTAAACAAACAAAAAAAGATCTTGGGGTATAGGGCAATGATAGGGTGTTTATCTATCATGTGCAAGTTTCCTGGGTTCAATCCTTAGCACAGGAAAAAAATAAAAATAAAAAAGTAAGGCAGGGACCTATCTCTGAGTGGTCAGTAAGAAGCAAGGCAGTTGGCAAGGTCAGGGATAAGGAATCAGCGCACAAAGCTCTAATGTGTTGATGTGCTTGTAACGTTGCTCTCCAGGGCTCTTTGTGACAAGTGGGTTCTGCATCCTGCTGTGAGCATACCGTAAAAGTCCTCACACAGGTCTGGGCCCCTTCCAGGCTGTTCTCCTGGCTCTGCTGTATGTGATACACACATTGAGGTGAGCAAGACTCTGTCTCGTGTCCCTGTGGCCTGTCCAGGGCACTCAGTGGTAGTGGGAGGAAGTATGCCCCAGTGGCTTCAAAGTGGGGACCCACCCTTTCCTCCAAGGCCAGCCAGCTGTGTGGTGCTACCAGGTGACCTGGCACTGGTCACACCAGGTCTCAGCTTGCTGTTGGAACAATGTGGCCTCTCTTCCCTTGGCCTTCTGTGTTCACGGCAGGGAACAGCCTCCCCTAACGGGACACAGTGCCCTTATCCTGTAAAGCTTGACCTCCCATGTGCCACGGCTCTCCTTGGAACGATTCTTCTCATTGTGGTTCCTAGTCAGTGCTCTGTTCTCCATACACCCCTTCCTCTCCAGCACCCCCTCCTGCCCTGGGCTCTTGGCTGAGATTCCACACTTGACTCATCTTTAGATTTATATGTAGGCCTCTTAAAAACACCTGCTTCTGCTCACGTTTTAATGAAGGTTCAGAAGGAGGCCTGGAAGTCTGTTTTATTGAGGGCTTCTCAGGAGATTCCTGAAACAGTCCAGACTTGAAACCAGTACTATAGAAGACAGGCTATATTCTGGGATCCTGAAGTGTATCTGTCTTGACCATCTGAGTGCTAGACCCCGTTTACGCAGTACTGGGGATCAAAACCCCAGCTTCCTACATGATAGGCAGACACTCTACCAACAGAATCCCACACCCAGCCCTAACCTGAATTTGAATGTAGGCTGTGTGTGTGTGTGTGTGTGTGTGTGTGTGTGTGTGTGTGTGTAAAGCTCTCAACCTTCACATGTTTCCTTACTCAAGATTGTTACCTGGGTGAAACAAGATAACAAATATAAAATGCTCAGAAAAGGACCCATGTGTAGTAAAGGCTCAAGAAACATCAGCCACTGTTAGGAGCAGATTGTTGTTCTAAGAATGTGGAATTACAAGGATTTGGGACCATTTGTACTGGTGGTCAGGTTGTGGCGCTCAGAACCCAGGGCTCTATGGTGAAAAACACATTTGCTCTTGAGGTCACAAGCCAGGGACTGAGGCCACAAGCCTGGGACCCGGGCCAGGTTCTGGCAGCAGCCACTCACTTGCGGAGTGTCCTGAGCAAATCATTTGACCTCTCAGGGCTTCCATTTCCTCCTCTGCACAACCAAGATTAAGTCCTTTCTTGTTTGCTTCACACTTGATTGCAAGAATAAACGAAGAGGGTAATGGTTCTCCTTATCTTGCCTTTGCTGCAGCCCAAAGTGGCAGGCAGAGACAGACCCAGGCAGGAGTAAGCATGGGCCTGCACTTCCAGAGAGCTCTTGCCAGAGACTCAGGGAAGCTGGTGTGAGGAGGACTGGGGGAGAGTCCAACCACCATGAGGGCTTTCGCCCTTTGTTCTGTCTTTAGCCTCTTCCTTTCTTACTTTTTGCTGTATTACAGTTTCTCCTCCCTTCCTCCCCAATCCTCTCTCTCGAGATCTCTGTTTCTGTCTCTGTCTCTGTCTGTCTGTCTCTTTCTCCACAGCTTCATACATAGCTCAGAATGGCCTCAAACTTGCTGTGTAGCTGAGGATGACCTTGAACTCCCGATCCTTCTGCCCCCTACCTCCTGAATGTGTAGATTATAGATGTGTGCCACCATGCTGGGTTTGTATGGTGATGGGGATCAAGCCTCCGGGAGTCCTGCATTCTAGGTAAACACTCTACCAACTGAATACAGTCCTAGTCCTGAACTACCCATTTTTCACACCCTGGGAGCTTTTCTGTTTAAACTTGGTTAGAGGTCATCTCAACACTTCCCTGGGAACCCTCTGAGAGTCTCAGCAGTGGTGGGATGGGCTCCATTTTGTAGGGGCTGAGGGTCTGCTTGAGGAGAGGGAGGCAGAACAAGGAAATGTGGGCTTTTCTTTATAATCCCACCTGAGTCCAAAGTCGATTAAGTACATCAGATCTACTGTATAAACTGATGACATGACTGCTCCATGGTATGGTTAAGGGGAAGGTTTTTATTGTAGAAATGAGAGCGAGAACAGCCAGGGGCATCTGGAAGAGTCCAGAGCACAGGAAGGGAAAGAAGTAGACTGGACATGCCGAATGGACTGGCATGGCCAGGGATAACTGCAAGAGAAGGGAGAATAGCAGGTAGCAGGGGATAGAGAATAGAGAAAACATAGTGAGAGAAGCAGAAGCAGAGAGAGAAACAGACAGAGACACAGAGAGAGACAGAGAAACAGAGAGACAAAGAGAGAGACAGAGAGACAGACACACACAGACACACAGAGAGAGACAGAGAGAGAGAGAACACAGCAAGAATAGCAGGGTTATAAGGAGGATGAATAGCTGCGGGGAGGGAAGCTCACAAGCTACAGGGAGCTTATGGTATGTACGGGAGGAAGTGTGAAGGGCTAGAACGCTAGCATGGACTTTGACACGTGTGACAGGTACTTGTGGTACTGAGGGATCCCAGAGGTCAGCATGAGCTTTGACATGCTAATAGGCACTATAGGTAGCCATATGTCACTTCTGCCTGAGATAAGGGAAATGATTCCTTTTAGTAGATGGGATCTAGTCTGACAAGTTCCTGAGGAATGCTGGTTTTTATCTAACTGCTGGAAATCCTCCTAGAGTCCAGGTTGAGCTCATTGGACTGCCTTTTGGAGTTTGGGGAGGTGGGGTTTCATTTGGACCTGACAGCTACCACACTGGACTCAAATTCGAGGCCATTCTGAGAGATCTGCTCTCCCACTAGGTTTCAGGGGAATTTGCAAGTCTATCTTTTAGCTACTCTGGGTAGAAATTTTACACCTCTTAACCTCTTTATCTACCGTCAACTCTTAGAACCAAGTGTTCTACCTTTACCTTCAGAATACATTCTGAATCTGACCACCTATTTCCATCTCCACCATGCTTGTGTGAGCCACCATCCTAGGCTCCCAATGGATCCCTCTGCCTCCACATTGTCCCTTCTCTTCATGGCAGCCCAGGTGATCCTCTTACAACATAAGTTAGGGTCTGCGAAGATGGTTCAGTGGCTAAAGTGCTAGTGGTTTGAGCATAAACTCGTCGCCTATGTGAAAACTAGGTGTGACAAAGTGTGCTTGTCACTCCAGTGCTGTGGGTATGGAAACAGGAGGATCCTGGGGCATATTGGCTAGCCAGTTTAGTGTCAATGGTGAGCTCCAGGTTCAGTGAGAGATCTGTCAAAAAAATAATAATCAGGTAGAAAAGCTATTGAAGATGACATCTGGATATTAACCTCTGCTCTCCATATGCACTTTATGGGTGAGCTCACCTGCACCCATCCACCCTCTCTCTCTCCTTTCCTCCCTCCCTCTTCTTTCTCCTTCTCTCTCTCAAAAAACAAAAGCAAAACAAAAATTCAACAAAAGATAGTAAATCAGAACATACCACTCCTGCTCAGAGTCCACTGATGGTGCTCCACTCAGCCCATTCCGAATAAAGTCCATGGTGTGGTGGTAGCTTCCAATAGGGCTCCAGAGTTCTTCTTTCCTATTCTCATGTCACAGAATCTTTCACACCAAGTAGGACTCATCCATTTTCAATGACTTCTAAAGGAAGCAGCTTCCATGTTGTTCTCTCAGAGAAAGCAGCCACCAAGACACTCACGCAACTCTAGAGTTGTACCAAGAACATGCCTGTCTTTGGATATTTACCTCATATTCCTTGTGCCTAGAAATTCATGAATTTTTACTTAATATGAAAGATCTATACTTAGTCCTTGATATATTATTATATGAAAGCTATATTTAAACAAACAAATAAACAAAAAACAAAGCAAAACAAACAAGGGCCGTGGATGTAGCTTGGTGGTAGAGTACTGTGCTACCATATGCAAGGCCTGGGTTTGATACTTAGCCTCTCTCTCTGTTTCTCTCTCCCCTCTCAATGGCCCGATATTTTTGTCTCTGTTCATGCCAGCATAGGGCAATTCCTGTCCTTGGAGGGTGGACTGGGCCTAGAGACATGACTCTGATGAACAGAATCTAGCAAAAGGGATAGGAAGATTATAGATCAGAAGTGGATCACTCACCCCCAAACCAATGTAATAAAGATTTTAGTACAAACGGTAAGGAAGCTTATGTGGCTGGAGTGTGTGGGTTGGGGGAGGGATGAGAAGGAGACAATAGAGAAAAGAACATTCTAGAAGTAATGAAAATAAAAGGACAGATTGTACAGGGTCATGAGGGACACGTGTAGTAGTCACCTACTACATAACAAATGACTCCATAACTCATGGCCATTTGCTCTTGCTTTCTCAATTGGTCACATTAATAAAAGTCAATTGCCATGTTATAGTCTGCCCCAAAAATGTCCCATATGGAAAAGAACTGAGGTCAGCTTTTGGATAACGGCCAGTGAGGAGCTGGGGTTCTAGGTTCCAAGGCCAACAAGGAACTGCACACTGTCAGTAATGATTGAAGTGAACTTAGACCCTCATGGATGAGTCTCCAGCTAGGACTATTGTTCTATTTGTCACTTTGATGGTTAGTATTGATTGTCAACTTGACATCATCTAGAATCACCTAGAACATGGCTGTGAGGGATTGTCTAGATTGGGTTAGCTTCTGGCCATGCCTGTGAGAGATTTTCTAGATTAGGTTAGTTGAGGTTAGTACCATTCAACGGGCATGGGTCCTGGATTAAATACAAAGGAAAAAGTGAGTTGAGCACACTGTTCATTTCTCTCTGCTTCATGACTGTGGATGCCATGTGACCAGCCACCTCCTGTTCTTGGCCCTATGCATTCCCCTGAATGACGGACTGTACCTTCAACTGTGAACTGAAGTAAACCCTTCTCCCTTTATGTTTGATTTTTGGTCAGGTATTTTACTGCAGCCAAAGCGTAAGTTAGTAACGTAGTCACCTGGATTTTTTTTTTTTTAACGTTGCCACAGATACTGAGCTAGAAGACCTTGATGAGCCACACCTGCATTACTGACTCATAGTGTCCCTGAAGCAATCAGTATTGCTGCAAAGAACTGGTCACTAACACAGCTGGGGGTCTAACGATCCTGTGGGGTGTTCTCCTTCTAATCAATGCTGTGGACAGCATCCTCACCCCCAGGATGGACCGCATTCATCTGGTTGTTGGTCAGAGCCATTGACTCTCAGCACTGTTGATTGTCATATCAACAACTGGGAGCTTTAAACAACAGCAGCGACGGTGACAACGACACACAGATGCCTGGCTTCTACTCCAGAGATTCTTGTTTTAATGGCTCTAGAGGAAAGTTCGGGCCATGAAGGTTTTTCAGGTTCTCCAGAAGATTCTGTGTGTGCTAACGTTTGATAACCGCTGACACAGACAACAACCCTCTCACTTGGTTCCCGCCCCCTCTACAGCTAAACTGAAAATTTCAACATACAGCTACTTCTCAGTATTTTATTCACAATTTTAGGTTTGCCATTTCACCTGCTTGCTAAAGTTTATTTGCAACCACAAAATCAGTGCACTTCCAAACTTGTTCCTAGACGAGGGCAGAGTGGTATCAGTATTGAGTCACTGGACATGCATGTGCCCAGCTGTGGCTGAACATGGCAACACTCTGCCTTCTGGTTTCAACTCCCACACTGTAAACAACGTTCTTCGTCATGCTCTAGTCAGTGTCACATTTTTCCATTTTTGTCCATTTTCACTGTTTAAAACTGGCCCCCAGATATGGGGCTAAAGAGCTACAAGCCTAGGAGTTTATGATGTGTGGTGCCGAAAAAAAAATCCAAACCATGAGTTATATAATCTTAGTTCAGTTATGAGTTATGGTACATGGAATTCAATGTCAACAAATCAAAAATATATTTATTCAATTAGCTCTGTATAAACAAGGCTATATATTAACTGGATGGTAAAAATGTACCCAGATGCTCACAAGAACCTAAGCTTACATTTTCCCCCAGGAGTAATGGCTTAGTATTTGCTAATTCAGTGTTCTTGGCAACTTTAAAGAACATAACAAGAATCAACTGTGAATAACAAGAATCAACTGTACCTTATTTAATACCAAGAGACAACAAAGGGGGATAAGTGTAGAGAATTCAAAAAGTACAAACTTAATTTGCAAAGTCAGAGATAGATAAATGAACATCTCATGGATCTTGGTTCTTAAATAGGTGGTGAAAGTTCACAGATTCGTTGCCTGAGTCCCTATTAGCCTCCTGCTTGCCACAGTTTGGGAGGTATTGTGATGCTTCTGGGGTCAAATCCAAGAGAAACTGAGATCTTCTTTAATGCTGACTTCAGTAATAGTATTCTATTTTCTTTCAAATAGGTATATGTCACAATATAGCGATATGTAACAATCCATAGAGTCTGATGAATCTTTATGTATGTATTCACCTACAGAATCACCATCTAGGCCAAGGATTAGGGGATCTCACAATCCTTTCAGGTTTGAGACACACCTTATTACACCTGGTGAGTGATCAATGACCTCACCCTTATGAGAACTATCTCCTCCAGCACCCATAGTCCTGGTATGACTTGCTGGTTTTTTTTTCTTTTTTCTTTTCTTTTTCATGTTGGGAATAGAACCCAGGGCTGTGCATGTTGAATACAAGGTCAGAATTCTCCTACTGAGCTATACCTTCAAGTCCAAGAATACAGTTTTTCTTTCTTTTTTCTCTCATTAAAATGGCCATATTGAGCTGGGTGTGGTAGCTCACACCTGTAATACTAGCCCTTGGAAGGTTAATACAGAAAGGCTGCTGTGAGTTTGAGGTCAGACTGAGTTCCCAGCTTAACTCAGGCTATAGAAAGAGACCTTATTTCAAAACAAACAAACAAACAAAAATCAATAGCAAACAAACAAAACCAATAGCAAACAAACAAAACCATAGCCATATAGGAATGAAACATACACAATGACATTCAATTTTAAAACTTGTACATGTAAAAGCAAAGCAGAGTTTTTCCTGTCTACCATGGTGAAAACAACAATAATATTACCAAATTAGCTGACCATTTGTAAATCATTAGTTTGGAATCCAAGTTTTGAAGAAGGCTGTGTCTTCTTTTGTCACTGGACAAACATATTCATGGACAGTCACCCCAACAAATTTCAAGTCAATGTCTTCTGATACTGTTTTGGCTTGCCAATATTATATCTTTAGGAATCAAATGTGCCTAGTATAAGTGCTTTCTCCAGGACAAACCAGATTTGCAAGGTGATTTTCATTGAGGCTTGTTTTCTTCACTCAGTTTTCAGCACTACTTTTGAGCCCAAGTCACCTGCCAAAGTAATTTATAATCATGAGTGTGAGTAAAACCTTTAAAGTAGACATTTGTTTTAAATGTTTTTTGAAAAAAAAAACCCTACGACATTATTTTTATTTTTATTAAAACCACTATACTGTGATGAACGCACAAATCAACCAGTCCTTCCTTCTACCCTATAGGTCCCAGGGATCAAACTCAGGTTGTTAGGCTTAGCATAAATACCTTTATCTGATGAGCTGTCTCAATGCCCCTGCTCCTTTTAGACGATTTACTTATTTTTGTAGGTGAGGGTTTTGCCTACATGTATGTGTGTGCACTACTTGTGTGTAGTGCCCAAGGAGGCCAGAAGAGGGCATTGGAGCTCCCAGAACTAGAAGTGGTTGTGAGGCTCCATGTGGGTGCCTGGCTCAGAACCCACAAGAGCAGCAAGTGCTCTTAACCGCTGAATCATCTCTTTGGGCCCCTTGTCTTTTTTTGTTTTGTTTTGCTTTTTGTTTGTTTGTTTTTTGAGACATTCTTACTATGTAGCCCAGGATGGCGTTGAACTTGCAAGCTTCTTGCTGTAGGTTCTCAAGTGCTAATGTTACAAGTGTATACTACCACACCCAGTGGTGACGTGTGTGTGTGTGTGTGTGTGTGTGTGTGTGTGTGTGTGTGTGTGTGTGATGTCTCTCCTATCTGTGTGTCTGTGTGTGTTATAGATAGTCTAGAAAGTTATAAAAAACAGTTTTGATCTTACATTATGGGCTGTTTGCTTGAGCTGCTTCCCTGTTTTTTCTGTCGGCAAACACATGTTTCTAAATGCAGGTAATTCATTTCCTCCTCTTAGGGAGGGGTTCTCCCCCTACCCACAACCCAGTAGTCACAGAGCTGCCATAGCTACAAAGCAACAAATCGGGATTACACATCGATAGCCTGGAGGGGAGGGTACACTTCTCACTACTTTGACTAATAGAGGATCAGGACAAGCCCTTGCATGTGGGCCCATCGCTAAAGAGGGCATTTGGGATGTGAGTGGTTGTCATGGTGATGGCCAGTCAACATAAAGACGGAGGGAAAAAGTGGAAATTTAGTTGAAGATGAATATTTGAAAGGAGAGAGGACTGACAAAGGAAAAGAAACCCATGTAAGTATTTGAGAGCCTGGAGATCAGGTTTGAGACATTTGGCCTTTAAATTGACTTGTTGTCAGCCAGAAATGACAGCCAGTTACTGTGCCTGTCCAAGTGATTAAAGTGAAATGGTGCCCGGAGCTGGATGAGACACTGGTTGCTAGGTTCCCCACATATGTATGAGGGACCTCAACACATTTTGTCAGGTTGCGTTTCAGTGTGTGTGTGTGTGTGTGTGTGTGTGTGTGTGTGTGTGTGTGTGTATGTATGTATGTTCATTTTCACCTTGTGACTTTGTGGCTTTTCTGGAGAGATGATAAAGGATGGGTCATCTAGGGCATTGGTTCTCTCTCATCCTAGATTCTCATGAGCAGAGGCTTTGGCTGGGCCTCCATGTCTTCCAAAGCTTCAGAGACAAGTAAGACAACCATCTGCATTCCCATACCAAAGAGAATCTTCTGGCCTGGTTTGGCTTCCTTTTCCACTCCTCTCTGGAGGAGATGAGGAGTGAGAAGCAGATATGAGAAGCACCCAGCTGGGGTGTTAGGAAGCCAATGGATGCAGGCCACCATTGAGGGAGTAGGAAGACAGAGTGCAGTATCTCATGAGCATATTGCTGGGGGAAAGAGCTGGGGTGTTAGGAAGCCAATGGATGCAGGCCACCATTGAGGGAGTAGGAAGACAGAGTGCAGTATCTCATGAGCATATTGCTGGGGGAAAGAGGTTGGCATGCAGCAACTGGTCTCCTGTGCCATCTTAACAAGAGGATCTCTCAGATCAACAAGAGAGGATATTAGGGTTGAATGGGTAGCCAAGCCAGGAGCCTATGGTTCTCACAGAAAGGCTCATTATCATTGAGACAAACATCTCAGAAATGATTAAATACCAGTGTATGGTAAGGATGTGGTTCCTCAAGAGTGTTCTACTGTGTCTCTGTGTTTCCTCTTGGTGCCAATCATCTGTAAGCAAATGCTATACTTGGTTTATATTTTGGAGCCTGAGTCTGAATCCATCATCCGTCTTCATTCTCACAATCTTCTCTAGCATGTTCAAGTATGTCCAGGCTTCTTGCCTGTTCCCTCCCAGGTGTCTCATCATACTTGCCTCAGAAAGCCTGTCTGAACAGCTGACTTCCTCCTGAATCACGCCACCTCAGAGAAGTCATTCCATGTCCACAGGAAGTAATTTCATGTCCACAGGAAGACTCCTCAAACCTCTTTAATTTGTAAACAGAAAATTCAGAAGTTGAGTCATCCCAAACCATTCCTCTTCCAGACAAGGGTGTGAAGTATGCTTGGGGTTGGTATCTGTGATGGTGGCAGTTGGGAGACATGTTTGTCTTCATGCCTAGCATACAACTTTCCAAATGTTCTGGCTAACCAAGGTGACTACTTGGACTTCCCTTGGTTCTCTAATGACTAAGCTATGTCTATCAACATACATAACAAATGGAGAGAGATTCATCAAAAATACAGAGTCCTGTGTGGAGTAACAATGCGCGGGGGAAGCCTTTAAAGGCAATTGAAAAGGACAGAAGGAGTGGTTCTGAAGTAATTATCCTTGGCTATCCAGACCAAGAATAAGGCTGGGGTCAGACAGGCAGTTTCTAGACACATGTGCTCGCAGACTATGCTTTGTGTAAAGTGGCTGTGGCCTTTGCTAGGATTTGACACAAGCAACTCCATTTCTCTCTCTCTCTCTCTCTCTCTCTCTCTCTCTCTCTCTCTCTCTCTCTCTGTGTGTGTGTGTGTTCATACATGTTCACGAGTGCGTGTGCAAGTGTGGAGTGTGTGTGTGCTCATATGTGTGCAAGTATGTCTGTGTGTACATCAGAGTTTGACAATGGTTGTGTTCCTCATTACTGTCTCCCTTAATTTTCAAGACAGGGTCTCTCACCAAAATGGAGCTCACTGATTCCACCAGACTAGCTAACTCAGGAAGCCTCAATAATCCTCTTGTCTCCACCTCCTTATTAATAGGATTCAGGGGCATGCTGCCATGCTCAACTTTTTATGTGGATGCTGGGGATTGAAACTCAGGCCCTCATGCTTGTGAAGCAAGTACTTTAGCAACTAAGCTATCTCCTCAGCATCTTCATTTTTGGTTCTGACTACTTTCATAAGCCTCAAAGGTTTTATCAGCAGGTGCTAAAAAAAAAGGTGAACAAAGATGACACTAACAGACATGTCAAAGTGGACAGGGAATAGCCCATGAGGCCTTAATCATACTCAAAGAACTACAGCAACTAAGGAATGCTGAGAGTTGGAGAGATAGCCTTTCCCAGGGAAGAGCACACCATTTAGTTGTCCATTACCAAATGGTCAACTCTGAAAACATACATACAAGGAACATTATATAGACTGAACATATATATATATATATATATATGTGTGTGTGTGTGTGTGGTGTGTGTGTGTGCGCATACGCATACATATACATGTAATAACAATAAATGAAAAAGAGATCATGATTTTGAAAGATAATGTGGAAGGGTATGTGGGAAGGTTGGAGGGAGGAAAGGGAAGGGAAATGTTGAAATTACATTATAATCTAAAACAAAACAAAAACTCAAGAATCATGTATATATAGAGATCTTTCTAGAAACTTTCCAGTCATAACGATCACCAAAGGCAAAGACAAGAAGAAAGCTGTTATGATTCTAGCATTCCTTTTGGATCAGTGCCTTGTTGTGATGTCCAGGAAACATAGCAGCTTTGTAGGGCAGGTGTGATAGAAGCAATGTCTCATGTTTTTCAGAACAGTTGTGTTTTCTACGTTTTCTATCTCTCTTCTCCAGTGTATGTGGAGGGCACTAGATGTGGACTGGAGAATGCATGCAGATTCCCACGCTTTCCTGAGCAATCTTCTACAACTTCTTACTTTGTCTGCTGGCTGCTATAGTAATATGATATGATGGGGAAATGCAAAATTGTGGGGCTCAATGGAACCATGGCTAGTCAAAGTATGCATGGTGGGCTTGGAGAAGCCCACCTAAGAGAACTGTGTGGTGTATGTGCTTGACTACATGGAGGTGTTTGTTCTAGCAGCTAGGGAGGAGTGCACTAGGTATAGCTATTCCACATGTGGTCAAAATGGAAAAAAGAGAGGTAAAGACGGTGCTTAAACTAAAATCTTCCACATTTCAAAATTCATACAGTTTTAGGAAATTTTAAGTGACTATATTAGATATTCTTTTGTTGATATTTCCTTTATGTTCACTGAGGAAACTACTACACATACTGGCTTTTGTCTAGATCCAACAATTCCTAGGATCCAGTGTTTGTCTATGGGGCCATGAGGGTGACTGTTCTATTTTCATGTCTGTTGTTGCACTAAAATACTTGGACAAAAAAACCACAAAGGGGAAAAAAGATTTGATTTACAATTCTAGGTTATGGTAGTCCATCATTGTGGGGAAGTCAAGACAGGAATTCAAGGCAGCTAGTTACATCACATTTGAGAGTAGAAAGAATAAATGCATATGTCCTTACTCCTCAGCTTGCTTTTTCACTCTTACACAGTTCGGGACCCCTGTCTAGGGAATGGTGCCACCCACATCAATTAACTTAGTTACTAATCCCCCACAGACATGCCCACAGGCCAACCCAATGTAGACAATCTTTCACTGAGACTCTCTTCCTAGGTGACTCTAGATTGTGTCACATTGAAGATTAAAGCTAACCATCACAGTGGCTTTTATACAGCCCACTTGTATTCTATCTTTGGATAGTCTTACCCTTTTATAAAAACATCCAATAGAGAGGCATTCTGAAGACAGTGATGGAGGTAGAGGGCAAAGGCTCTTCGTAATTACTCTGCTATTTTAAGGAAGAAGGTATCAAGCAAGCATAATGAAAAAAATCATTTGTGGGCAGGCATTCTTAACTGAGCAGGAATGTGCTAAGTGTTGCCCTCTGGGTTTGAGTACTTTCTGTGTGGTAGACACAGTGCTGGGAGCACAGTTCAAGCCCTCTGAGTTCAGTTGGGGTGATCAGGGAAGGAAGCCAGCAGTCACACCACAGTATAATGAATGTTGAACAAGTTGCCATCTAATCTCCCACAGAGCCAGGCTGTGGGGTTTGGGAAACATTGCAGGGGTCACAGAAACATCTCAGGAACCATGACTCAGGCTGGCAAGCCAAGGGTGTGCCAGGGTGGGTGGTGAGAGATGGGCGTGGAGAGTGGGGTGACAGGCCATTGCACTGGGTTAGGACATTGAGGATGACAGGCAATCACCCACGGACTGTAGCACAGGATGGTGTAACCTGATTTATATTTAAGAGCAATGACTGTGGCTGCTGTGTGAGTGGAGGTGTGAAGGCTCATAGACCAAATAGAGGCTGATATTAGCATGAGTTCTCTAGAGAAACAGAACTGATGGAGTGTGTGTGTGTGTGTGTGTGTGTATACACATATACATACACAAACACACACATCTATACAAAATAAAAGAGGTTTATTAGATTGGTTGTACAATAAGGGCAGAGTAGTCCAACAATGATCATCTTTATGCTGGAGAGGCCAAAAGCGTGGTCACTGCTCAATTCATGAAGCTGGTTGCCTCAGCGTCCCACTCTGTCACTGAAGGCCTGGAAGGCTCCTGGAGAGTTGCTTGTCTTTAGTTCATATTGGAAGGCTGAGGCAGCTGGGTTGCTATATCATCAAAGGATGACAGCACAAGTGACAGCCACAGGGTTGCTACACTAACTAGCAGGGGTGGAAGATGAGCAGGCAAGCAACACTGGTTTTCTCCTTGGACCTCTTCATATTTGGGTTACCTCTAGAAGAGTCCATCTACTCTAGGGGAGGGTCATCTCCCTTCATTTAATCCGTCCTGGCTATGAACTCACTGACCTGCCAGTGACATGCCTCCTAGTTGATTCCCAGATTCAATCAGGTCAACAATTGAGATTAACCATCGCAGGCTGATCATGGCCGTAGACAACATTGGGGTGGGTAAGGCGACGTAGGGAAATAGTTAGAATTGTTGCACTCACATTACTGCTCAGAAAGAACCTCAGAGCACCAGCTGGAGCATGGGCTTGCTTCAGGCTGTTCTCCTCAACTCTTACCTATCTTCCAGCCTCTGTGGGAATGGAAAAGGATTGCTGGGATCCTTTCTTTTGGATGTCATTGCAGAAGTGAAGCCATGTTTCTGAAACTCCCTGATAAAGCAAAGGCTCCTGCCTGGCTTGATGTAATCATCAGGAAGGAAGGTAAATGTTAATTGCCAACTTAACAGAATCTCAAATCACCTGAGAGATGGGCTTGGGGGCATGCCAGCAGCAGTTGAGGGTAAACTATCTTGATTGAATTAAGTGGAAAGATGACCCCACCATGGGTGACACATTCCCTAGCCGGGATCCTGAACTGTACAAATGGAGAAAGGGAGCTGAGCAGCAACATTCGTTGCTCTCTGCTTCCTAATTGTGGATGTGATGTGACCAACTACTTCAAACTCCCACCATCTTGACTTTATGCATGATCTGGTATATCCTTAGACTATGGGCTAGAGTAAGCCTTTTCTTCCTAAAGTTGCTTTTGTGAAGGCTTTTTATCACAGCAACAGAAGAAGAAATGAAGACTTAGCGGGCTTTAGCTCCAGGAACTTTGTACTGCAGACCTGGAACTCTCCAGGGAGCTTAGCTTCAAATGATGATCTACTGAGTGGGACTGAAGGAAAGGGGAGGCTCCCAAACCAGCTGGCTGCCCAGGAAGACTATGATCCCCAGAGTCAAACAACCTTTATCCACTCCTGAGTTTGCCTCAAGGGCAGCCGTGCCTCCCAGATTTATGAACAAGACAGCACATGCTGCAGAATTAAAATGTGTTGCCTTCATCAGGGAGCCTGGAATTCCTTCAGAACTAAGCCCCTGGACATCCCTTTGCAGCGCTGATGCTTTCAAGGCCCAGGAGAGAATTCCTATGACGGTGTTTCTTCAGCATCCCATCTCAACACCCTACAGCATTCTGTTATTTCTGGCATCTCTACTTGGCAGGATACTTCCTCTGAGCTGCATAGCAGACTTCACTGTTGACCACAGCATTTCATTGACTCAGAGGTAGCTGGGGCCATGACACTTCAAGCGGTGTCTAGATGCAGGACAGTGACTTTGACAAAGGTGATGTTGAAGTGATGTTCATGGGACAGTCCTGGCTAGGCTGTCCTGTGACTAACCTTCAATTCTGACTATCTGAATTTGTAGAAGTAGGAAAACACAGTCAGTCATTGGATGCTGAAGAGCATGTGGAGAAAGGAATAATAACAACAATAACAAAGGCAAAATAGTGTTATGGTTGTAAGATGAAACTTTGTTTTCATTTTTGAAGCAGGGTGTCTTGTAGTTCAGTCTGGTCTTGAATCACTGTGTAGCCAAGGTTGACCTTGAACTATCTGAACTATCGGATCCTCCTGATTCTACTTCACCAGAGCTGGGATTACAGAAGTGCACCACCACACTCAGGCCTCACATTGAAGCCTCTTGCCTGCTTGGCGTGCATCCTACTAAACAAGCCACATCCCCAGCCCTCTCTTCTACATTTTTATTGGAAAATCTCACACATTCATAAAAGGAAACAGACTATGGTAAGAATCCCCTACCATCATTGCCAAACATTATCATAGCCAACTCTATTTACACCAAAGGGCAGGGTCTCGTTCTGTAACCCAAGCTGGCCTGGAAATCCTTAAGGGCCCAGGCTGGCCTTGGACTCATGGCTGTGTTTCTTTCTCAGCTTCCCAAGTGTTGAGATTACAGGGGTGAGTCACTACACTTGGCTTTTGATTCCCCTATTTTTTCTCTATACAATTTTAAGCAAATACATTTGTTTATTTTTAAATTGTATTTATTTGTGTACACATATGCATGGATGTGCAGACCGTAGTACATGTGTGAAGGTCAGAGGACAGTTTTTAGGAGCCAGTTCTCTCCATGAGGGTTAATTAACTCAGGTCATTAAAGTTAGTAGAAAGAGCCTTTATCCACTGGGTCATCTCACTGGCCCCAAGGAATTATTTTCTATGGGCATCCCTGGAAGTCACCTTTTTATTGGAATTCCCAGGATGCACCATTTGTGTACCCTCTCTTGAATGAACACAGCATCCTGTTCTAGAATCTGCTGTGTTGGAGATATGAAGGAAGGAGATGGAGAAAGTGACTATGACGGTGCAACTTATTTATCATGTCACATGTTGCTTGGGCTTGTATTGTACAGTTAATAGTAATAATATAATAGATTATACACAGTAGAACTATAATAGTAATAATGTAATAGGTTATACACAGTAGAACTAATATTATATATTAGGTCCTTTATGAATTTTATTTAACTTTCACACAATAGGTGAAGGTTAAATAATTATGAGGCAAGAACCATTCTTATACCCATGTCCCAGATGAGGAAACAGAAACTTTAGGGCTGAAGAGATAGCTCAGTGGTTAAGAACACTGACTGTTTTTCCAGAGGACCTGCATTCAGTTCTAAGTACTCATACCAGGAGGCTCACAACTGCCCATAACTCCTCTGGACCCTGCAGGCATGTGGTACACATACCCCATCACACACACATACAAATAAATAAATACACCTCAAAATGGAAAACGTCTTTAGGAGGTAATAAGTTGCCCAAAGTTATCCAGCTGGTAGCAGGAGTAGATCCAGACCTTGAACCCCCATCTGTCATGAGCTAGTGACCTTGGCCCCTCATCTCGAGAAACCATAGTGTAAAGTCTCTACTATTCTCAACCAATGGCACTGACTGATTCCTTTGATCCTCAAGGTTGCTTTAAACAAAATAGATGGTGTTTCTTTTAAGGACTTCATAAACCTTAGAGCATCCTTTCCAATTTTTGAACAACATCAACTCTCTTCTCCCTGGTCCTGCCGTCACCTCCCTTGATTACTGTTTCCTACCATCTGAGTACTAAGTTAAGGGTCAAGCGGCCAAGAGAAAGTCAGACTCTTAGATCTACTGCAGACAAGAGCCTAGAGCAATTGAATTGAAGTTTTACAAAAAGTGCTGAGTTCATCTTAGTTAGGAAGGAAAACACACACAGACACACAGCTACCCTCTTAAGTTTGTTTTTTTGGTTTTGTGTCATTGTTCAAACATTCTTTGCACCCCCACCCCTGACAAAGGCTGTAGTTAAATTAGAAACTGGCTTAAATGCCAGGTTATTTATGTGTGTGTGCCTACTGATAATGGTTGGCTGGCTGGCTTGGGCTGTTTTTCTGAGCAACCAGGGAAGGTGAGCTTTACATAGAGCAGGAGGGTATGTGTGAAATGCAAGGTGCTCAGGGTAGACTTGACTTTATTTAGACATTCAGTTTCTTCACAGTTTCCTCCCTGGAGGACTCTTGGCTCTCTCTCTAGACAGCCTGTGTGTGGTAAGAAAAACCAGAACGTGGGGGCCTGGGGGAGGGATTAACTTCAAGATCAGGTAATAATAGATTTTTGTTATGAGAGCGATTGCCTCATTCATACTTGAGATTCCCACATAGTACAGTTCAATTAAATATTTATATGATCCAGGTTACTCTCATTTCCCCAGACGGCTGATGTTCTCCAAGGCATCATTCGTTCGAGGAAGAATAAAAATATACCCAAACCATTTGATCAAAGATGAAAATTCAGAAATAGCAGCAACTGGTACATCAAAGGTCAATGTGCAAAAATATTTGATAGCTTATTACCCTCAGTATATAAAGCAATTACTGAGGCATTCTCTGGAGAGAGGTCTGCAATAAAGCTCATGCACTTTAAAAATGTTTCTAGGGCACAGTGGCACACCTGTCATCCCAGTACTTGGGACAGAGAGGTAGGAGGATCAAGAGTGGGTTTGAGGTTAGCCTGGGCTACATGAGCCCCATTTTTTTTATTTTATTGTTTTAAGTAAAACTGAGTTGTAGCTATGAGGCCTGGTCTCCTTGGCAATGAGCACTTAAAAGAGAATTGTAGAATCTATTATCTATGATTTACCTAGGTCGTCATCGTGAAAACAAGCACCATTCTTTGGCTGGGGCAGTGGCTGCATCCTCCAGCATCTCTCCCAGCCCCAGGATAGACTCCAGACAGGATGCCTTCATCATTTGTGAACTGAAAAATAAACAGACAGCTGTTGGTTCACTCATGTTGAAAATATCATAGCCACCTCCAGAGAGTGGGACCCTCATTTTTCAACTCTGTTTAGCAACTGTTTTGGAGCATTTTCCTACTTTCTGATTAGTTACTCCATCTAGGTTTGTTGGGAATTTAAAGATCAGGACTAAGATGCCTGAACCTGAATCCATTAGGAACAGCGTAGTTTTTGTGAGAGCTCCAGAGAGGATGCAGTCTCTCTGAAGAGGGTATGGGGACTCTTCAAAGAAGGGGGCCTTCAGGTGGACCAACAGGATGGGTGCACGCTTTTCCTGCATCCAGTGTAAACATGAACATGTGGAGGCTATTTCCTTCCCTGGTCCTGTCAGACAGAAGCCTTGTCCCTCACATCGAACCAGCTGCTTTCTTCAAGTAGCGGGCCAAGCCAGAATCTTACTTCTTTGTGCCTCCTTTGGGCGAGGGCACCTGTGGATCCTCAGTACTGTGGTACTCTGTTACCGATAAACACACTCTCCACCATTTTCTCTGCCCTGGCTACATCCTCTGTACCACAGTC
>CABHPH010110896.1:0-15167 GCA_902168325.1 Peromyscus nudipes
AAAAGTCCATTTATTATCTTTATGACTTCACTTTTTCTTATATCGTGCATTAGGCAATTGTGAAGAAACTAGCTGTATATATTTCTCACTGCATAAAACTATTTTACTTGATCTTCATGACATAGTTCAAAGTTTTAGAAAACTGGATTTCTTTATGATTCATGACATTCATTCAAAAGAAAAAGATTTCTAACCTCTCGAATGCATCTCCTTTTCCTAACAAAATGAGCTAATAGTTACCATTTATCATTGAATAAAATTATCACTGAAGGACTGGAGAGATGACTCAGTGGTTAGTGTTCGCTGCTCTGGCAGAGGACCCGTTAGGTTCCCAACATTCACATCAGTAAGTGCTGCTTGCATCTCCAGCTCCAGAGGACCCATTGCCCTTCTCTTGCCTCCACAGGCATTGAATTCATGTGCAAGACCCACACAGAAACATACACATATACTCATAAATAAAAAAATCATTAAAATAAAAATAACAATCAAAATTAACAAAACAATCAAAACTAATGTTCCACATTTGTGTTTTTGAAAACTTCATGTACCATTTAAATTGTAGTAGAGATAATAATAATGTTGAAATCACAGGATCTGTTAATATTTACTAACCTTATTTACCCTATATGTGGCTTACCTTATGTCTGCTGTATTTTTTTTTTTTTTTTACATTTTCTTCAAGGACCAATGATGCCATGTGCTATCTGTATTGTATCATCTGACAAAGAGAAAATTGAGATTTAGAGTTGAGTCAATGACCCTAATGGACTTCATTCAGAGCTGCAGACACTGTCCCATTGAGGAGCTGTGCTGAAGATGTAGATTTGTGATCTTCTATCACATACTATTTTTATGGTTATTTTTAATATTTTTAATTTAAATAAAATCACATTTCCATTCACTTTTGCTCCTCCAGCCCCTCCTATGATTACCCTTGAACCCCTCCCATGTCCCCACCACTCTTTTCTTCAATTATTATTATTATATTTATTATTACATATTACAGTATATACATGTATAATACATGATATAATTATTATCAATATATATTATTACATATATATGTGTGTGTGTGTGTATGTGTGTGTGTGTGTATGTGTGTGTGTGTGTGTATGTGTGTGTGTGTGTGTGTGTGTATGTATGTATGTAAAACCTGCTAAGTATGTTTTCGTTGTCATATGTATATGATTTCAGGGCTGTCCACTCTGCATTGGATAACCAATAATGGGGATCATCCTTGGGTGAAAGGCTAATTCAACACACATTGACAGTTAAAACAGTCCAAAGCTATCTATTTTTCTGTATACTGATCATCTATATCATATATATATATAAAATCTACCTATCATCTATTACCTGTTATTTTTGTATTTATCTATTGTCGATTTATCTACTTATTAAGTATCTAATAACTATGTTTACCTGTTTTCTGTGGGATGCATGAATCTGACCTTTACTGGAGATGGCTATGAATGCAGTCCAACACAAAATAGTAAATTTATTTAAAACTTTAAGCTATTTAATTTTAGGATTTTGTTTTTTTACTCATTTATATGTTTTGGAAATGATTGATCTAATTTATCATCTATCTATCTATCTGTCACCTATCTATCATCTATGTATAGTTTATAATCTGTCAAACTATCATTTATCTATTATTTATCTATTTACATATAGACACATATAAATGAATGTTTATAGTGAATCGTTAGAGTCAGTTCACAGGATGAGAGTAGAAGAGGCTGGAGGACATGATTAGAGACAGTTTAAAATAGCTTGAGTGGAGACTTATTGATTCTAGTGAGAGTTAGAAGATAGTTAAGTCAGTAGTAAAAGCTATGGTAGTAGGATTTCAGATGCAAATGAAGATCCCATTGGACTTAACCTGAAGTTGTTCTTGTGATGCTGTGGTAAAGACTAGAGGTGTGTTTTGATCATACCCTGAGGCTCTCAGGGAAGATGAGTTTTAATGTGCTGGGCTATTTTGACGATTAGAGCAAAGTTTAAAGCAATGGTAAAAATAGATGGTTTTTGCTTTTGCTGTGACAAAATACTCTTTAAGAAGCGGTTTAAGAGAGGAAGGGTTCATTTCTGCTCACAGTTTTAGGATATACAGTTTATGGCTGGAAAATCATGGTAGTAGGAGTGAACAGCTGGGACTTTTCACCTTACAACATGCAGAGCAAGAAGCAGAGGCAGAGAGGAAGGAGGTCAGACTATTGAACAGCAAGCTCTACTCCAAGTGACTCACTTTGTCCACGTTGGTGCACCAACTGTTTTAACACATGAGCCTCTGGGGGCATTTCACACTCAAACCACAGCAGTGGTAAATACTAACTTCTTTTAGCCAAGTTTATAGTAGGAATCAAGAGAAAAGTAAAACAGAACCAAATTATTTAGAAAATTTGCTGGTTGGTCAGAAATGGAGCATTTGTTAGGATACAGGCAAGCAAAATGTGCTCTGTAGCAGTCAATAAAAAGCCACATCACATCATTTGGAAAGATGCTTCCAGACCATCTCTGAAATATGTACTCCACTGCAGCCATCCCAAGGTCAGTAATACACAAATACAAATTTGCTTTAAAGACTTTACAGAATGGAATCATTTCAAAAGGGAACCCAAGTAGTCCTCTACAAATCAGTACTGCTTCAAGACCAATGCCGCTGCTGTCACTCAGAAAGGCAGAGGACAAGGCAGATATGATTCACCAAGGCTTCATGCTGGGGGTAGACCATGAGTTCCATATGGCACTGGATTTTCAGACAATACAGAAAGCAAGGGTGATGGAAACAAGATGGCTTCCACAACTGTGAGATCAGGAAGCACCCTGCAGGGTTGGAGTCCCAGCAAACAACAGTATGAGTGAGGACAGAGTTACACTGCAGCTTAAAGAAGAAAGAGGTCATAGCAGTGAAGAATGGCTGCTAAGGGAAGTGAGAGCAGCAAGAAAACTAGCCACAGAGCGAGGATGCAAGGGCAGGCCTGCTCATGTCCATGGGAGACAACATCTTGTCATGCTGTATTCTAGATGGTAGACAATACCTCCAGCAGAATTTAAGATTTTCCCTGATGTGTTTTGGTCATGCTTTCAGTAGGTCTTCCTTTCTCTTTATATCCACCTCCTCCACAATACAGATGTGTAATGCTTCACCATTATCTCTTGGAATTATATAATTTTCCTTTGAACTGTCATAGGGTCTTGTGATAGGTCTTGTCTTGAGTCCCATAGGAGAGTTCGGGTTTGTCTTGAGTCCCATAGGAGAGTTCTAGTTTGGATCATTGAAAAGAGTTGGGGACTCTTGGAGGTAGAATAAATGCATTTCCCACTGTTAGAGTAACCCGAAACTGGCACTTTCTGGTAGAATGCTATAGTTTTGATTTTGGTTATACTCCAGAGGACACGTGTTACTATCTGTGGTTCTTTGGGGAAGTAGTAGAACCTTTGGTAGGTGGAGCTGTAGTGGAGATACTTGGGTCATTGGAGACATAGTCCCAAATGGAGCTTTGGTTTTTGAGAATTTGGGAGAGATAGTTATGTCACTGGGGACCTAAATCCAAAGGGGTCCTAGTTCATAGAGCTTCAGGAGAGATATTTAGGTCATTGCAGCCCTAGACCCAAAGGGTACTTTAGTAGCATGGCTCATCCAGGTTTCCTCTTGCTTCCTGGCCATATAACTACTTGCTCCTTTGTTACCACTCAGCTCCCCAAACAGAAGCCCAGAGTAAAGGTGCACATGTTCTTGTAGAGAAATTCCTGAAATTATGAGGCAGATAGATAATTTGGGCCTCTAAGCATCTGTCCACATACACAGCAACCTCTGAACTTGTCTGTGATGGACATATGAAACATGCCATTTTCTTTTGACTTGTCCTGTACTTGAGCCTGTTTCCTCCAGTCTTGTCTCACCCTTGCCCCACCTCATTCAACCATTAGCCTAGATTCTAGCACGATATCCAGTTGTTGCTCAGTATTCATGATATTTGAAGGCTGTCTTTTTATATTTTACTATCAGCTTTTATGTTAAAGTCAGCAACCATTTATTTATGGACAGCAAAGGAAGAAACAGCTGGACACCTTCCTTTCTGCAATTACACGTTTGATTTACTGCTTCTTTAAGTGGTTACTTAAAAAAAATGAAGTAATGCCTCACATCAAGCACAGAGCACATAGTGATGCTTTGGAGGTAATAGCTTTTCAAAAATTGCTTAGAACTCCTTAGGGAAGGTGCTATATTGTTCATTTTAATAACTAATCTATGTCATGTGTATGTGTATATGAGTATATGAATGTATATCTGCATGTACGTGTGAGAGGGTATAGATGTATATAAATATAGGAATGTGCTTCTAGATGTACATGTGAGAAGGTGTATGTATATATAAGAGAGGGAAAGTGTATGTGTGTGTGTGTGTGTGTGTGTGTGTGTGTGTGTGTGTGTATGAACATGTGTGTGTCCATGTATAAGCTTCAAATCTTTCATAATGCCTTTAGCCATTGCAGCATCTATGGCAACTTCTCTAGTGCTTATAATTTTACATGGTTGAAAGTGGCTTAGAATAAAACCTTTGAAGAAATATTAGAGTAATTAAAACACCAACCCAGAACATCAAGAACGACATCAGCTATTGATTCTATGTGACCCGTGACTTCATAACTACCTTTAGAATTCTTCATAAAAAAGAATCAATGTTGTTTATAGCAATGTAAAATGAACTAAGACTCACTCGCAGGACACAAAATAATCGAGTTTTACCCTTCTGAAAATTCTGGGAAGGAAACTGCGGTGTTCCTATTTGGTGAGGTCTTATCCTTTCAAGACCATACACAGCGAGGATTAGAGATCGGATCTGAAAACTCATGATTCCTACCAGCTGTCACCTATAGGCACACCTTCGCAGGGCTTTCTGTGTAGTTTGATTCTTTTAATAACTTATAGATTATTTTTCTCTCTTATTTTTTCATGGATCCTTGACGATTCAGTGTTCATGATATTTGACAGCCGTCTTAAAATACACCTTTCCACATTTTATACAGTATTCGTTTCAAGATTTTCCCAATTATTGAATACAGTATTCATGATATTTGAAAGTCATATTCATACATGAACATCTTCATCACTTGTACTCTTCCCTCTTCCAATCAATGCCTCACTTCCCCAAATTCAGGTTATGTTTTTCACTATCATTGTTTGCTTGCTTTGAGACAGAATCTTAGAAAAGATAATCCCAGGCTGAGCTTGAGACTGTCATCTTCTTGCCAGCATCCCAAATGCTAGGGTTATAGGCCTGGGTCACCACACCCAGCTTCTATGCTCGGTCTTATTTCTGAAACACTACAAGGCCAGTATGCTCAAGGGTACATGGGGTGAATGAGAAACCACAGACACTTCCTCCCCACAGTACTGACAATGTCTGGCTGACTGTAATTCCTTGGCCTCAGCATTGTTATTTTTCTGCTGTGTCCATCCACGGGAACTGTATTTGACAGACTAGCTCAGTTGCCATCTGCACACCTCCTTGCTGAGCTTGGCTTGTGGATCAATACCTGTCATGTTCAAACCAAGTTTTATGGCTACTGGTTTCTTGAGTCATCATTTTATGTCCCATGACTTTGCTTAAATCAACAGAAAGGATCGTTCTTCCTTAGCAGCCCCCCATCTCTGCACTTCATAATGTTTTATTTATCATGTTTCTTTTAAAACAGATATTTGTCTTTTTAATTAAGGACATTTTTTTTCTCAAAAAATTATTCTT
Source organism: Peromyscus nudipes (assembly GCA_902168325.1). Taxonomy (NCBI): domain Eukaryota; kingdom Metazoa; phylum Chordata; class Mammalia; order Rodentia; family Cricetidae; genus Peromyscus; species Peromyscus nudipes. Next base: position 5,760 of record CABHPH010110896.1, read on the forward strand.
TTCTATTTTCTGTCCTTTGTTGAAAAAAAATTTCTTAGGAGTCCCCAGGAGTACAGTTAGCTGAGGGATTAACAGTAATCACAGTTTATGTTGTCAAGGGACCTTTCTTCCCCCACCCCTTTCCTTCCTTCTTTCCTTTCCGTCCCTCTTTCCTTCCTTCCTTCACTTCTTTCTTTCTTTTGGTCTCATTCTGTAATGCAGTCTGTTCTGGAACTCATAGCAACCCACTTGCCTTAATCACCTAAAGGCTAGGATCACATCCTAAAGCAACCATGCCTGGCATCCTGAGGTTTTTCTTATTCTCATGAGATTGTACCTTTATGATATGATTTCTGTTTAGTGTTTTTAAAAATGTAGTGATTAGTTGTCCATAGAGATAAATTTAAATGACCTTTATTTACCCCTTGCAATATATACTAAACTTTCATTTTGTTTTGTGAACTCTGCCTACTAAATCAGTATGATGATTCTTCATTATTCTCATTTTCTTCCATACCTTTTATGCATGTGCAAAATCCCTAACCTCCAGATAAACAGTCAGAAAGGATTCAGTGCTTCCAAAGTTAGTTTTCTTTACTTTGGAAGTGAGAACATAAACCAGGAGAAGTTCCCAGGCTCTGTCTCTCTGCAATGATCAACTTGACTATTTCTCCCATATCAAACACAAGACTTTCATGTCACATTTTGATCTCTTCACTTTTGTCCTCTGATCTCTAAACCCTGGTGTTTCTTTTTCAGGATTTTCCCGTTTGTTAAATGTGCCTGTTTCTTTTTTCTTAAGGTGTCTGAAGAGTTTGATTTTTTTTAAATAAATTCTAAGATAGAAAAAAAAGTATCTTCTACTAGGCATAATGAGCAATATAAAAATGACCCCACACCTTAGGATAGTTTTTTTTTTCTTCAGAGCTGAGGACTGAATCCAGGGTCGTAGGATAGTTTTAATAACCTTAATTTCAAAACTTCTATAACAATAAAAGACACAATTTTTCCTACAATAAATTATTTTCCCTTTTGTTTTTCTGAAACTGAGTCTTTTCTAGCTCAGGCTGGACTTAAACCAGCTATATAGCTCAGGATGACTTTTAACTTCTGATCCTTCTGCTTCCACCTCCCAAGTGCTGGGATTATAGGCATGCTCTACCTTATTTGGATCCTTAAATAAATCTTTATCTCTGTGCTTAACAGAAGTGACCTTGTGTTCAATCCCCAAGACTCAGTGTTATATTCCATTTTGTACTGACAGAAAACTATGAATGGACTAAGAGTCATGCCTTAGCGTTAAAACTCTCAAACATATGAAATTACAGATAAGTGTTAACTCACAACTGGGAGCCCAGGCCTCCATTGCTCACTGAGAGTTAAGTAGCCAAATATCCTTGGGGACATATTATATCCTAAAATCTGTTCCTTAGAATGTTAAACAATCAAAGTATACTTTATTTAAATGTGTTAATTATGTTAAAGTTACATGTTGAATTTGAGGTTAATTCCTCTAAAAAGTTTCTCCTTGCCAGTTGGTAGAGCAAACAGGAATGAACACTTTGCTTTACTGATTGTCCCAGATATGCTTTTGAAAAATCAGTAGAGGTATGTGTCTCTATCATTTAATGAACAATTTCTATTTTGCCTCAGTTTTTTTGCTTATATTCATATACATGTACACACACACTGCTTCTCAATTATCTTAAATTTTGTCTTCCTTAAGCATGGAGATACTAGAATTTCTGCCTACCTCAAACATATGCAGGCATATGTTGGCATGATATTCTCCTTGAAAGCTTAGAATATGTTTGTACATCATGGGAGGAATAAACAGAGGATCTTGAAGCAAAGTCCAACTGAAGAGGGGTTTGATTTGATATTTTACAAAGAAGGATAGGATGACAGTTTCACGTGTATATCTCTCATTTCAGACTTTAAATCTGTAAGGATAAATGGAGACACAGGAAACATAGAGGGAAATAAGAAAGAGGAGAGACAATAGAAGAAAAGAGACATGGGGGCACACATGCACATACACATGGACACACACACACACACACACACACACACACACACACACACACACGGAGAGGAGTGATGGAGAAGTGTTACAGTATGTAGATGAAAAGCTTTTCCTACACACATTTAGACATTCTCAATAATCTTTCTACTCAGCCTGGTTTTAGATTACCAAATTTTAGAACTGCACATGGAACTGTTTCACCCACTGCAAGATGAAGCATCTGTGACAAAAGAAGGGAAGAGCACTGATCTATGGACATAAATGTAAATAGATAGGCGGCTTGACTACATGTCCACTTACCAAAGCAACATTGCATCTATCATGAAACTGGAACAAAGCAGAAGAAAAACCCTACCAAAGTGTTTGTCTTTGGAAAAAGAATCATCAGGCTCTGGAGTCGGTCTACAGTGACATTGGTTAAGCTCTGGACTGGACATGGTACACATGTTATAGTCCTAGATACTCTGTAGGTTGAGGCAAGAAGACACTGACTTGTGATTTTGTGACCAGTCTAGATAGAAAAACAAGATCTTGCTTCAAAAATATGTAGGAGAAGGAGTTTTCAAACCACCAGGGAAATGTCCCATCTTTCAAATTCCAGGTTTAGGTTTAGATTAAAACACATAAATAAATGTCTTTTTTCTTGTCCATTTTGTAATGTTTTACTTTGACATTCATACTATCATTACACTTGAGATTTGAATTGTCAGGAGGCTGGTGAGATGACTCATCTCTTAAGGCTAATAATAACACAAATGTCAATAGTACTTCACTTCTCGTGAACGTTTGTATCTTTTGGGTCTTTCATAAATAATCATTGTTCATGACTATCCTCATTCAGTCCTGAGGACTGTCAGATCACTGATGAAATAAAAGGCTGCTGTATGGGGCAAGTGACTTCCTTGAGTACAACAGCAAAAGAAAGAAAGCATGAAAGTGTGGGAAGACTTCTGGCAACAGATTTACCTCTTTATTTTATGTCAACAGTCTTAGCCACCTGGGGCTTTGCAGAGGCAGGAGCAGCAGACTGCCCTGCTTACTGTCTGGCTAGGGGCCATTTTTTCTGCAGACAGGTTATTAATTTGACCATTGATTCATTTCATTCTCTCATCAATCTGTCCCCATAAACACCATACATTCTGCATGCCATTCCGTTAGATGTGCCATCTGGGGACATGGGAGCACTCTCTTGCTTCAAGCCAAGCCTAGAAATCCCTTGGTCTCTAGTTAGTCACGTCAAACAGCTTGATAAGACAATTCTGTGTTTAAAATCTCAACAGCCCTTGTCCTTCTCTTTGACCTTTGTCACTATTATATGACCCATCATGAAGTGCTCATCCTTTGTTGTTTCCTAGTTACCTATTTCTTTTCTCTGTTGTGAGGGTTCTTGGGGACTGTAACATGCTTGCTGTCCTGAGTAAATAGTGAGAAGTAAACTCTCTCTTCAAGGGTTCCTGCTGCCAACTGGTTCCATTGTCTGTGACTTATTAACTAGTAATTCAAGATGTCATGATCTCAGGCTCCAGGTACTTTGGTTTGTGGCTGAGGCAGATTCTAGTTGGCCTTGTATGAACTGAAGGAAGAATATAAAACACTCAGAGGAGCTAAAACTACTTAAAAATATTTTTAGTGATTTTATTTCCCATGTGTGTTGTAGGGGAGCGCATGTCCAAGCACATGTGTGAAGGCTACAGGAAAAGTTGGGAGAGTGGCTTCTCTCCTTTTACCATGTTGGTCTCAGGGACTGAACTTGGGTTCTTAGGCTTGCTGGCAAGTGCCTTTACTTTCTCAGTCTTCTTAGCCCCAAATACTATTCCCCTCCCCCAAAATAAAACTTAGATTATGAATTTTAGAAGAGATATTTCATTTTCTTCAAAGTGTTTGAAGTAGACTTGTAATTTTAGACTATCAACAACGTTAAGATCCTACATAAAATTACAAGGAAATCTCCTCTTCTTGTCTAGTGCGACCTTGACGTGTGGCCTCATTTTTCTCCAATTCAGCTGATAATTAGATTCTTTACAAGAACCTTTGCAACTCATCTAATCCTGAACTGAACATTGTTTAATTCTAATGTTGGATCTCAGATAGGAAATGGCAGCAACCATATTCATAACTCAACTGACTGCAGTTTAGAAATGTTGAATATTTTCTTCAAAAAGTCAGTGTTCTCAGCATAGCACCAATTTATCTTTGATTTATGTGTATATAGAATTATTCTGTTTTCTCTGTTGATTCACATGTATAAATACTTACTTTTCTCATATATATGCCCACAAATCAATGTTTGGCCAAGAAATAAAAAATATTTTGTAGGATAGTATTTCGGTAGCATCATTTCCTCACTCATTCAAATCAATACTTTCACATATACAACTCTAGCAGAATTTAAAACATTAAGGTAGGCCTGGTCATTCATATTATGTAACAGATCTGAAGCTTATGTAAACATGTGTTGCTACTGCTGATAGTGTCTCATTGCTTATCATCAATAAAGAAAATATATTTATTCATACCATATTTTAATTATACACTATTACCACCATTGCTTTGTGACACAATCAAAGGTTTTTGAAAAACATGTACTATATTTTTTTAATTTATTTTATTTTATTTTACAATATAATTCAACTTTACATATTTTACATATCAGCCATAGATTCCCCCGTTCTCCCTCCTCCCGTCCCACCCCCTTCCCCCCGGCCCACCCCCCATTTCCATCTCCTCCAGGGCAAAGACTCCCCCGAGGGTTGAGATCAACCTGGTGGACTCAGCCCAGGCAGGTCTAGTCCCCTCCTCCCCAGCTGAGCCAAGGGTCTCTACTAAGCCCCAGGTTTCAAACAGCCAATTCATGCCCTGAGCACAGGACCCGGTCCAACTGCCTGGATGCTTCCTAAACAGATCAAGCCAATCAACTGTCTCACCCATTCAGAGGGCCTGATCCAGTTGGGGGCCCCTCAGCCATTGGTACACAGTTCATGTGTTTCCATTCATTTGGCCACTTGTCCCTGTATTCCATCCATCCCTGGTCCCAACAACTCTTGCTCACATAAACCCTCCTCCTTCTCGCCAATTGGACTCCCGGAGCTCCACCCGGGGCCTGACCGTGGATATCTGCATTTAGTTCCCTCAGTCACTGGATGGGGTTTCTAGCACGACAATTAGGGTGTTTGGTCATCCTATCACCAGGGTAGGTCAGATCGGGCTATTTCTCGACTATTGCCAGCAGTCTATTGTGGGGGCATCTTTGTGGATTTCTGTGGGCCTCTCCAGCACTTTGTTTCTTCCTATTCTCATGTGGTCTTCATTTACCATGAATATTCCTTGTGTTCCCTCTCTGTTCTTGATCCAGTTGGGATCTCCCGCTCTCCCAAGTTCTCTTTCCCTCACCCCTCGCCCCTCATTACCCCCACTCACGTCCAGACTGTTCATGAAGATCTCATACATTTCTCCGTCATTGGGCGATCCCCGTGTCTTTCTTGGGTCATGTTTTCCAGGTAGCCTCCCTGGTGTTGTGAGTGGTCATCCAGTCATCCTTGTTCCACAACTAGTATTCTCCTATGAGTGGGTACATACCATGTTTGTCTTTCTGAGTCTGGGTTACCTCACTCAGGAGGATGTTTTCTAGATCCCTCCATTTGCCTGCAAACCTCATGATGTCATTGTTTTTCTCTGCTGAGTAGTATTCCATTGTATATATGTACCACAGTTTATTTATCCATTCTTCGGTTGAAGGGCATCTAGGTTGTTTCCAGGTTCTGGCTATTACAAATAATGCTGCTATGAACATAGCTGAGCAAGTGCCCTTGTGGTATGATTGAGCATTCCTTGGGTATATGCCCAAGAGTGGTATATCTGGATCTTGGGGGAGATTGATTCCCAATTTTCTAAGAATGCGCCATATTGATTTCCACAGTGGCTGTACCAGCTTGCATTCCCACCAGCAGTGGATGAGAGTTCCCCTAGCTCCACATCCTCTCCAGCACAAGGTGTCCTCAGTGTTTTTGATCTTAGCCATTCTGACTGGTGTAAGGTGGTATCTCAGAGTTGTTTTGATTTGCATTTCCCTAATGATTAGGGATGTTGAGCAATTCCTTAAATGTCTTTCAGCCATTTGTGTTTCCTCTGCTGAGAATTCTCTGTTTAGTTCTATAGCCCATTTCTTAATTGGACTGTTGGGAATTTTGATGGAAAAACATGTACTATATTAAGTTATAGTAATTAGATCTATTCTTTTAAAAGAGTCATTTAAAATTTACGTATATGAACACTACTATAGAAATTTATATATGTCCTATTTTTTTACTAAATATAGGTCTAAGTCTGTTTTTCAGGTTTTCTGAACCCAGAGTGGAGAACACATGAGTTGCGTTCACACCACCTAAAGCTATTCCTAAAATGCAGACTTTCCCAGAAGTGTCTTAGGGACTACATTCAAAATTTTCAATGTGGAATACACATGTTCAATTTTATAGTAATATTCAATCTTTGATATGTGCAGAGAGTCAACATGTAAGAAAGATCAATAAATCATTTTTGGACTATATAATATGGATGTCTTCACAGACTTACAATGTATTTAGTCCTCAAAAACAGATACCCCAGAACTATTTTCATTTTGGGAAATCAGGAAGAAAACATAAGTTGAGCAGGGTGATACACAGGGGAGGGATGAGATATGTAACAAACTCGGGTGTGCCAAAACTGATGCCCAGCTGCTTTACAAATTTCTCCAAGGTTGCATACTGACAATGTGAAATATAAGTGGATTCAATTACTATCTACTTTCCTCCCCTCAGAAGCTGAGAAAACTTGGTAATAATTACTGTTTCTCTCTATTTGGTTGCAAATTATTGTAATGAAACTTTGTAGAGACTATGGCCCTCTGACTTAATGTTGGTCTAGTTTTGGCTTTGCCATTTAGTTCGTTCTGTGGAGTAGATAAATATGGAATTTCTAAACCCAAAGCTAGATCGCAAACTCAGATCAATTTTACGACCTTGAATCATATGCAATTTCCGATATCACTGCTGCCCAAAAGGATGTGATAATAATAGATGGCATTCTGTGACGTTTGCTCATCTTGAAGGCAGACTGCATGCTGACATAAGGCATTCAATAAAATAAAAGGCAGGATTTCACTAAAGAAATTCCAATGATCATTCATTGCTCAGGATGTGCTGTCCTTTTATTACAAGGACATTCAAGGACATCCAGTTCATTTCAGCTAGTAGTAACTATTTGGAAATATTCTCACTTATTACATTTTGTGAAAACTAAAAAAAGGAACATGGGAGAAAATGAGCAACACTGACAAGACCCAGAAAACTCACCCAGAGCATTCTGTGTATACTGATGTTTGAGCTGACAGCACTTTTCACTGGGAATTTTATTGGTTTTTCTCTGAGTAAACATGAGCTGCCTTAATTGGGATATTGTGCCAGGATCTTTAGATTCCAGTCGGTCTGACAACAGTTCTTTTTTGCTATGCCAAGCAGTATTCCTCCGAGTCAGATATATTCTTTTCATGAATCTTTGTAATTAGAATTTAAGGAGCATTTCACATTTAATTTGAAATTTTGGTTTTTCAACAACCATCTAGCAGAAGTACCATCAGTCTTAAGATACCATTTAAATGCAGCCTTTTTTATTTGGGGAGTCAGCACAATGTGACGAGCTCATAAAGGGGATGCTCATGTTTTATGATATTTTTCTAGTCCCACTTATTCATCAATTCTCATTGTTTACACATAGGTATTAGTATCACCTCATATTACTTTTGGTCATATAAAAGACCAAAGCTATATCAGGACCATTGTCCCTCATCATGCTTATTACCCGTGCATGGTCTTCTGAATGTTAAACCTTAATATTTGTAGTGTAGGTGTGTAACCTTCCTGAGGCAATGGGTTTTGCTGGAGAGAAAGCCAGTGTCAGTGTTACTGTCCTGATTGGAAGGGATCACAATAGAAGTAAAATATCTTGACAATGTAAGTATCACAGAATGTGAAAAATAACAGTAAACTGTTCCTTTAAAAAGCCAGAGCCATGTGCAGCAATGATGGGCAAAGAGATCTAGAATTGCAGAGGAGACTGTCAGTAAAATGTGCTGTGCCTTTAAGAATTGAATCCTTTCGATATCCACTGCTATAGTCAACAGTGTGGTGGTATTGTGTTCCCCAAAATATTGTGTACCTTAATAAACTTATCTGGGGTCAGAGACGGAACAGCCACAATATTAAACAGAGGTTAGGCAGTGGTAGCACAAGCCTTTAATCCTAGCATTCCAGAGGCAGAAATCCATCTGTTCAAGGATACAGCCAAGCATGGTGACTCACGCCTTTAATCCCAGAAAGCAAGCCTTCAATCCCAGGGAGTGGTGGTAGAAAACAGAAAGGTATATAAGGTGTGAGGACCAGAAACTAGAAGCATTTGGCCTGGTTAAGCATTTGGCCTGGTTAAGCTTTCAGGCTTCTAGCAGCAGTTCAGCTGAGACCCATTCTGGATGAGGACTCAGAGGCCTCCAGTCTGAGGAAACAAGACCAGCTGAGGATCCGGCGAGGTGAGGTAGCTGTGGCTTATTCTGTCTCTCTGACCTTCCAGTGTTCACCCCAATATCTGGCCCGGGTTTGATTTTATTAATAAGAACTATTAAGATTCCTGCTACACAACAGCACCATTCTTCAGTGGCTGCTTCAAATGAACTTTCACACACACACACACACACACACACACACACACACACACACACCACTTATGGAACAATTTTGAGTCTGATACTTGACCTCCATAGACTGGTTATCCCTAAATATTTAGTGGAAAAGCTGTTGGTTTAAATGGGTGCTGTGTTGGAGACATGGCCTGTCCTTTGTTCTAAAGAAGATCTTGAATGCAATACACCCCTGGGATCAGACAGGATACCCTTTCAGGGGTTCCCTCAGCTTCTCTTCTTGTTCCTATTCAGGTCACTCACCAGCTAGATCACTCTCCCAACCAGGCCTGACACTCTATTATTTCTAAAAAATTCGGATTATTATAAGGCTTGTTTCAGTCTGCCCTTGTCCTCATTACATATTTTCTTTACTCTTAAATGCCTCCTCTCCCTTTCAATTATACCTTTTCTAAAATACTTCATTGTCCCTGTTTCTTCTTCACTTATAAACATCTCATTTATATAACTTCTATTCTCCCCTCAGAGACTACGTAGTTTAGTTTAAACCTTTACTTGAAAATCAACTTTATCCTGCTTTGAACACTTATAATTTTAATCATATGTGATATATATATATATATATATATATATATTCTGTGCCATTGTGCCTATTCTCTGTAACAAACTAGAAAACTTTCTACCAATGTATAATTTAATTAATCATCATAACCCCTAGGTCTATCTGATTGAA
>CABHPH010110902.1:0-42610 GCA_902168325.1 Peromyscus nudipes
TTTTTTTTTGTATATAATGGATACTAACTCTATCCAATGTATAATTGGTAAAGTTTTTTTTTCTATTCTGTCAGCTGCTGCTTTGCTCAAATGATGGTTTTCTTTGCTGTAAAGCCTTTCAGCTTCATGAGGTCCATTTATTCATTAATTTTGGTTTTAATGCCTGTGCTGTAGGTGGCCCTGTTAGAAAGTTCTTTCTTGTGCCAGTGAGTTCAAACATATTCCCGACTTTTACTTTTTATCACATTCAGGATATCTAGTCTTATGGTGAGTCTGTTAACTCATTTGCAGTTGAGTTTTATGCAGAGTGATGGATAAGAATCTATTTTCATTCTTTTATATGCAACTATCCAGTTTGGCCAATAACATTTGTTGAAGATGCTATCTTCTGCAGTGTGTATTTTTTACTTTTTTATTTTTTGTCAAAGGAAGGTATTGTAGTTGTTTTTTTCTTTGGGCCACCAGCTCACAAATAAAGACATGGAGGCTTATTATTAATTATGAATGCTTGGTCTTAGCTTAGGCTTGTCCCACTAGCTCTTTTAACTTAATTTAAACTATTTCTATTAATCTATGTTTTGCTTCAGGGATTATTACCTTTATTTCATTCTTTATGTCCTCCTTTCTGCTTCCTCTGTGTCTGGCTGGCTGGCCCCTGGAATCTCCCTGGTGTCTCTTTTCTTTTCTTCCCTCTGAACCTAAATTCTTCCTCTTACTTACTCTCCCTGCGCAGAAGTCCCAGCTATACCTCCTCCCTTGCTGTTGGCTATTCAGCTTTTTATTAGACAGTCAAGGTAAAACATCACCACATCTTTACATAATTAAACAAATGCAACACATCTTTGCATAGTTAAACAAATATTCTGCAACAGTGTATCTGTAGATGTATAGAATTATGTCTGGGTCTTTAATTTGATTCCATTGATCAAAGTGTCTGTTATTATGTCAATACCATGCTGTTCTTATCACTATAGCCTTGTAATACAGTTTAAATCTGGGGTGGTGATATCTCCAGCAGTTCTTTTATTGTGTAGGATTACTTTAGCTATCCTGATTGTTTTCCAGTTTCTGTGAAGAATTGTGTTGCAGTTTTGATGGGGATTGCATTGAATCTGTAGATGCTGTTTTCACAAAATTAGTCCTACCAATCCATGAGGTTGGAAGGTCCCTCCATCTTCTGTTGTCTTCTTCAATTTCTTTCATCAGGGTCTTAACGTTTTTATTATACAAGTCTTTCATTGCTTCATTAGAGTTACTTCAAGATATCCCGTGAGGCTGTTCTGAAACAGGTACTGTTTCCCTGATTTCTTTCTCAGTCTGTCATTTGTATATCAGAAGGCTACTAATTTTTGTTTGTTAATTTTCTATTCTACTACTTTGATGAAAGTTTTTAATCAGCTGTAGCATTTTTCCTGGTAAAAATCTTCTTCATGTATAAAGTCATATTATCTGTAAATAAAGATACTTTGACTTCTTACTTTCCATTTTGGTTTACATATGTTAAACCATCTTGCAGCTCAGAAATGAAGCCAACTTGATTAGGGTGGATAATCTTTTTGATTTGCTCTTGAATTTGATTTGCAAGTGTTTTCTTAAGATTTTTTTCATCTGTGTTCACAAGGGATATTGGTCTATAATTTTCTCTCTCTCGCTCTCTTTTGTTGGGTCATTGTGTGATTTTGGTATCAGAATAATAGTGGCTTTATAAAAAGATTTAGGTAATGTTCCTTCTGTTTCTGTTTCGTCAAATAGTTTGAGGAACATTTGCATTAGTGTTAGTTCTTCTTTGGAGTGTTGATAGAGTTCTGTACCGAATCCACCTAGCCCTGGGAATTATCATCATCACCATCATTATTATTTTGGTTGGGTTTTTTTCATAATTGCTTTTATTTTGTTGGAGGGTTATGAGTCTGTTTAAATTATATATATATATATATTATATATATATATATATAATATATATATATTCCATCCTTTTTCTTTTAGGTTTTCCAGTTTGGTGTAATATGATTTTTAAAGTATGTCCTTATGATTCTCTGAATTTTCTCAGTGTCTGTTGTAATGTCTCCCTTTTGCTGTCTAATTTTATTAATTTGGATTTTCTCTCTTTTGTCTTTTAGTTAATTTGTCTAAAGCTTTGTCAATCTTGTTGATTTTTCTCAAAGAACCAATTATTTGTTTCATTGATTCCATGTATTATTTTGTTTGTTTATTTATTTATTTCTATTTTATTAGTTTTAGCCCTGACTTTGATTATTTCTCCCAATCTACTCTTTTGGGTATTATTTCTTCTTGTTTTCTGGAGCTTTTGAGCATGTTTAAATTTTTTGTTTTTGTTTTTGTTTTTCGAGACAGGGTTTCTTTGTGTAGCTTTGCGCCTTTCCTGGAACTCACTTGGTAGCCCAGGCTGGCCTCGAACTCACAGAGATCCGCCTGCCTCTGCCTCCCGAGTGCTGGGATTAAAGGCGAGCATGTTTAAATTGTTAATATGAGATTTCTCCAATTATTTTGGTTGTGAGTCTTGATTTTGAGCAATCTTTCCGGCTCTCTCCAGTTTTTTTAGTGCTATGAACTTGCCTCTTATAGATGCCTTCATTTGTCCCATAGGTTGTGTTTTCATTTTCATTATTTTTTTAAAGTTTTCAATTTCCTTCTTGATTTTTTGTCTCAACTCAGTTTTCATTCAGTAATGAGTTGTTCAGCTTCCATGAATTTTTAAATTCTCTGTAGTTTCTGCTTTGTTGATATCCATCTTTAGTCTATGGTGGTCAGATAGGATTCAGGGTGTTATTTCAAATTTTCAATTTCTGTTAGGACTTTATTTGTGTGCTAACATATGGCCTGTTTTCGAGAAAGTTCCAAAGGCTATTGTTTTAATAGAATGTTCTGTCAATGTCTATTAGATACATTGGATTTATGATATTATTAAACTCTCTCATCTCTCTGTTTAATTTTTGTCTGGATGAGCTATGGATTGGCAAGATTTGGGCATTGAAGTTATGCTCTCTCACTGTCTTAGGGTCAATATGTGATTTTAGCTGTAGCAGTATATCTTTCATGAACTTGAGTATGCTTCTGTTTAGTGTATAAATATTTAGAATTGTAAGATCCTTTTGGATTTTTCTTTTAATGACTATGTAGTATTATTTCCTATATCTTTTGAATAATTCTGGTTTGAAGTCTATTTTATAAGATATTAAAATAGCTATGCTTACTTGCTTCTTGGTTCCCATTTTCTCGGAATACCTTTTTCTATCCCTTCACCATAGGGTGATTTCTGTACTTGATGGTGAGGTGCATTTCCTGGATGCAGCAGAAGGATGGATCCTGTTTTGTAATCTGTCTGTTAGTCTGTGTCTTTTCATTGGTGATTTGAGATCATTAATATTGAGAGTTATTAATGAGCAGTGTTTATTAATTTCTGTTATTTTGTTGTAATGGTTTTTTTCCTCTTTTAATTGATTGTTCTGGGATTGTTTATCTGGCTGTCTTGGCGGTTCATGTTTACGTTTTTGAGCTAGTTTTCTCAGCATCTGGACTTAGGGCATTTGAAGTGTTTCTTGGTGTAGGTATCAGATCTCACCCTTGTTGTGTCTTCCAAATGGTGTTCCATCCTCTGGTTGCTGTTGCCCACTCTGGTTCCTAGTCAATGTGCAGCTGTTGGACCCTGAGTCACAGCCCGGTCTGGTGGCAGTGCTGGGTCAAAAAAGATTCACATTGGGATGGAGAGAAGCAAATAGGAATGGCTGAAAGGAGTGATGGGGAAGAGCTAGGTAGACTCTGGACACTGGCTGTACATTCAAAGGCTGAGTCCCAAGGGGATGTAGATGGGCTGGGAGGAGGAGCTCACCTGGGCAGGTGGCAGCTGGTCTAAGGTCTGAAGAGACTGCAGTGGAGGAAGTAGAGGGGCAGAAAGTTCGCCTTCTTGAGTCCCAGCAAAATTTGTCACTGTGGAGTCCCTAGTAGAGAGCTGTTCTTCCAGTTGGCTGAGAGCCACAGAAAAATAGAGATGGGCTAGAAAGAAGGGCTGGAAGGAGTAGCCATTGGGAAGAACTAGCCATTAGTTAATCCTTAAAAACAAAACAGAGAGATAATAACTTATTCTTCTATGTAGTAAAAATTGCATTTGGGTTTCATATTCATTTGAAAAGATAAGTATTGATGCCAATACATAATGATAAGTATTGATGAAGTGGGAGCACTATAGTGGGAGCACCAGAGACCTGATGTCAGACATTATCTGAGCCACAATACTGGGCTGGGTTGTCTTATGTTTGTCTGTGACTCCATCACTAGCCTCAGCCCCTGGGGCGAATGACTGGATCCTGTTTCATACCTGAGCCAGTTATGAAATAGATGCTCATCCAAATTGAGCAACCATATAAAGGGACTATAAAGTGACCGAGTCTCAGTTCATCTTGAAGGTGATGCTTAGGCTGAACTAGGCAAACAGAAGCTGAAGGAGTAATTTTTATGCCAATGGGAAAGCCAGCTGTATTGCTTTTACAGGCTGTTGAGAGTAGCAGGAGTATGAATAAACTATAGTTTCACCTGAAAGTTAGCACCAGCAGATGCCTGATTTTATTCCATAGTACTGTGGGTTCATAAAAATCATTTTATATACATGTTTGTAATAACATTTTTCTAGCTCACACATGTGCATTATATAAAGATTAGAGGATTTAAAAATCAAAGAGTGTAAGAGTGAACACTTATTCTCCACCTCTTTCAGGTGTCCTAGTGACACAGTGTCCTTCCTAGAAGGTGACAGAGATTTCTGGTTTCCAATTTCCTCCCTTCTTCTCAGGCTGTCTCCTCAGGCCTTGTTAAATTGAACCCTGTATATCCATTTCCAAAGCCTCAATACTTTATTTATTCTCGATTTCCTTTTCATTTTGGTCTAATAAGGTCCTCATGTCTCAGCCCTGCACTGCTGTTCTTCTTCCTCAACATTCTTCTTCCCTAGCCTATTTGACCTTTCTGCTTCTTTGAGATTCAGGTTGGAGTCCATTTCTTTCCCTGATTGTTTCCATTGTTTTCCATTTCCTTATTCTCAAACTTTTAGGTCATTATTTCAACCTGGGGCATCTATATTTTATCAGGTGACTTGATGTCTATTTGAGTTCTGTCTCTATTATTCCTAAATGATGCAAAATATGTTAAAGAATCTGGGTGAAGGTACTTGCCACCAAGCCTGACAATCTGAGTTTGATACGTGGGACCCACATGGTAGAAGGAGAGAGAATTGGCTACCACAGGATGTTCTCTAACCCCCTCACACACCCAGTGGTATGGGTTTGCTTACTCTCTGAGTAAATAAATACAAAATTAAAAAATAAAGCATTAAATTGCATTTGGGGCTGGAATTATATAAGTCCCAAAAGATTTAAAGAGGTTAGCAAAAGCTTTCAGTTGGAATTTTGTCTTTGATTCATAAAAATTTAATTAAATAAATTAATTTGCTCAGGATAAGGTCTGTTTTTGAAAAATAATAAAATAATTGTGATTCAGAAAGTGTTGAGTCATTCAACGAGCACATATTTAGAACTTAGTTGTGTGCAATGACCCATGCAGGTTGAGAGCATGGCTTTCGTTGTCAGGAAGGCCTGGGTTCGTCACCTCCTGTTTGTGTAACTTAGAGCATCTTGTCACGTCTTTTTAAGTCTTGATTTCTTGCCAGGGAGATGAGTAAGGGCAAGTGCAGCATTGAACCGATCACCTGCCACATAGTAAATGTTTGATAGGTTCTGTCATTGTTGCTCTTATACATTCCACTTTTTTTGTGTGTGGTTCATTATCTGTGTTGCAAAATAGTCACTTAACTCTTCTCCCAGATTAGCCAAAAATGTTTACTTCTGAATCCTCCAAACCTCTTGTCTTATTAGAAAGGGGTTTAGGAGATGTGGTTATGTCAAGAATCTTTTAGATGGATGATCTGGTGTTTCTCAGGTGAACTTCGTGTTGTCACAAACATCCGTCAAAGGCAGAGGGTACAAACAGAAGGGCAACAAGAAACATGAGAACAGTGCCAGAGCCAGAGGTGGAGTAGTTCAATGTGACCATTGCTGGCTTTTGTCATGGAAAAGGGAAAAAGAGGTTGAGACTTGACGTGTAGGTATCCTCCAGAAAAGAGGGGCAAGTCAACGATGCTCCCTTAGGACGTCTATGAGGATCCCTTGTTGACACCTTGATTTAGTCTGATTTGACCTTGTTCAGACTTCTAGACTTGATTATAAGGTAATAAGATTAAATTGGTTTAAACCAGAAGGTTTTGCAATTTGAGAGAGTAATGACTATTTCTCTGTAGCAAGACTCTTTTTGATCAATTTCGTGTGTGTCAGTGTTGGATGTCAACATAGACCAATCAATAAGCTAGAATCACTAAGGATTTGGCAGACAGGCATAGTAACTTGTAATTTGGTCTTTTTTTTTGTGCAGAAGTAGAAACCTGATCAACTATAACCCAGTTCTCTTTCTGAATTGGATTTCACTGAAGTACAGGTTCAAACTACTGGGGAAATTCCCACCCCACTGCCAAAGACAGACCTTAACTGGTAATAGGTTTATTTACTGCCTTGCCAGGGTTTCCCCATTTCCTCATAGCTATGGCTAGTTTTCAAAATCAACATGTGCTAAGTACATGGAATGTGTAGTGGTCATGCTGAGTGCTCTGAATATATTGTTTTAGTTAATCTTGCCAAAAGTCTTATAGCAGGCAAAAGAAATATAATTACATGTTTTTTAAATTTTAGGTTGTGGCTCACTGGATTTTTTTCATCAGTTTTGTGGGGAGTCACTAGTGGTTTAAAATAGTACAGTGGGATATAACGAGTGCACTGCATGAAATAAGAGCAGGTGTACTTCATAAAATTTTAGTTTCAAATATACACACAATAGTATGTATATAATAGCTAAGCTAATGTGTATTTGTGTAATGGGTTGTATTAAAATTACGCTTCTTGCCATGGGTTGTATTTCTTATAGTATTTCTTATATTTTAAAGACTTTAAAACCATCAATGAGATGATTAACAGTGTAGCTTCCAATATCAGAGCTAACTAGTTTCATTCCAATTATTTATCTTACCAGTTCTTACCATTTATCTTATCTTATTATTCATCTGAGTGTGTTACTTACTCTTTCTATATTGTCACTTCATTTATAGGGCATTTTTGAGGAATGAATGAGTTAATCTGACTACAGCACTTTGATAATGCCATAGTACTTAGCGCTTGGATGTTTTCTCAGTGTCCTGTGGGTTAGTAAGTTGCAGAACCAGCCAGATTCCAGCTTTGCCTAACAAAGTCTTCTCTCTCTCTCTCTCTCTCTCTCTCTCTCTCTCTCTCTCTCTCTCTCTTTTTCAATACAGGGTTTCTCTGTGTAGCTTTGCGCCTTTCTGGGATCTCACTCTGTAGCCCAGGCTGGCCTCGAACTCACGGAGATCCGACTGGCTCTGCCTCCAGAGTGCTGGGATTAAAGGCGTGTGCCACCACCGCCTGGCCAAAGTCTACTCTCTTAGCTGCTATGTGTCATTGCTTGAGTTTGAAATCCAGGCCAACTTTATTTAAACTTAGATGTTCCCTTAAAGCAAACAATAGAATAAATCTCCCTTTACAGTTACCAACAACTGAGTACCAGGCCCTCTTGCAATTGGCCTAGTTGGCAAAGTCTTTATCTCTGAGGAAATACAAGCGTTGTGACTTGTTCTGCTCTGGATAGCAAGAAAAGGACATATGGAAAGCAGCAGGTAGCTTCGCTTGTACAGAACAAACTGATGATTCACTTACACTTAGACAGTAGGGTCCCATGTAGACTACATCCAAAGGGAATCACAGCAGGGACAAATCTCACAGGAGTCTGGAGGGATTCCTGCTGCCTAAAAGCTCATTAGGTTACCAGAGCACCAGCTTGTCCTTGTCCTTGTGGTTGTTTTTTGCTTTTGACCTTGTTGTTGTTTTTTGCTTTCCCTTTCCTGCGCCGTTTCTTCTCTTCCACTGGGAAACTCAGGCATGTTGTTAATTGTTTAAAACAAATTTTGGCCCAATTGGTCATTTAAATATATAACAGGGCCATATTGGTTTTATAAACTCTGATAATTTAAAAATTAGGAAGTTTATGTCTTTCAAGTTACAGGTTAATAAAACTGAATATTATTCTAGTCAGCTACTAGCATATCTAAAGTGAATTGGATACCACTGCCAAACTAGCATAGAGTAATTTTGCTCATTGTTGTATTGTTGGGAAATGTGTTTCTTTTGGCTTTCAGATCAGGAAGCAAGTGAGTCTCACCTGTCTAACAGGATCCACAAGACAAAGGATCTAGACATTAGATGGCAGTGTTTTGAACTGCTAGAGAAAGAAAGGAGGTAAATATAGCTTGTTTACCCCGTGTCAACACATCCAGTTCCTTGTAACAATGGTAATCTTTCAGTTTGGATTCAGTCTGAGTGTTGTTTGTGGCATGTGGCTCTACCGCCTGAGGGCTGTACGTGGACCAGAAGATAGAATCAGTAGCGATTCCCTCACAGAGATGTGCTGCTTTCTCTGTTATAGGCATAAGCTATGAATAATCCTTGAGGTTCGTGGGTAGTCTAAGTACCTCACGTGTGGTCACGTGGTGTCATTTTGGAAGACACGTCATAGATCTGGTTATTAACCTCTGTGCAAAAGATCCTAGGAATCTCCAACTCCATCTAAGAGGTGTTGGTGAAAATTCTAGAGAGGCTGAACTGCATGTTTTACTGGTCTTTGTGGGTGGGAATTGGATGATTGGGAAGTGGTCTCACAAGGATGCATGTGGGTCTTTCTGATGCTCTTGAAAGGACCAAGTAAACACCCTAACAAGCTGCTCAGTCTTCTCTCAGACATCAGGCCTCAATTTCAGTTTCCTGAGACTGGAGCAAGCAGTTTCTGGGAGGGCCGTGACAAAAGACATAGTCCTTGCAGTGGCTCCCCTTCTGCACATACTCTGCTCAAGGTTCAGCCACTTGTTTACTGTCTGGGACCCTTCCCCAGCCTAGAGCTATGTGCATGAGTCAAGGACAGGGGCTGGGCCACTGAGTCAGCCCCCACAGTTAGTACACGCTAGGCCAGCCAGCCTCCATGGCAGCTCAAGGACAGAGCCTGGGACTTGTCCAGGCCTGCCCAAAAATGATAACTGTAACCCCCAACCAGTAAATTCAAAGGTTACACACCCTCACCCAATCACATGATGCAAAGGCTTGTACCACCCTGTTTGCAGTTTTTCCCTTTAAAAACCCCTCACCCTGAGAGCTCAGGGCCATCCTCCTCCACCCGCTGCGCCAGAGTGTTGGACAGGGACCCAGCCGAGGCTTGCTTGTTATCAATAAACCCCTGTGTGTTTTGCATCGGGTATCAGCTCTGTGGTGGTCTTACTCAGGGGTTTTGAGACACAGGCACAACACTCTGAAAATGTACTGGGGCCCTCTTATTTCTTCTGAAAAACAAGAGACAACAGTGTTTGCCTCTCAGTGTTCCTTTTTCCAAACACAGGATCTTCTTGTTGTAGTTTAGCAGTGTTATGCCCACATTGTGAGTCCCCCAACAAGACCACCAAGGAGCCAAATTCCAGTGTAAAAACACAACAAAAGGTTTCTTTATTCAAGCCCCGGCAAGGACTTCGTCCGGCACTCATATAGTGAGTGAAGGAGGAAGGCCCGAGGATATATTACAAGGGGTTCATATAGGAAAAAGTTTACAGGCAGTGGGTTACATATCTTGGCACCCAAGGTTGGATGGGGGAGCTAGGGGTGAGGTTGTTCTTTGAAGTTATTGGTTGAACTATAAGCGTGAAATTACTAATGGCTGACAAGATATCTGTAGAAAGCCCCAGTATGCTGACAGGATGCAGGGTATCAATAGAGACATAAATTTTTACTTCCTATATCCTGTTTTGCTGGGTCCAGGATATATACATTTAGATTTATTGTTCCAGCTCATTTCCACATGAGTTCAGCCACTGGTCAGCAGATACCTTGAGATGGGGGCCAATTCTCAAGAGGGCTACTGATTTTCCCCTTCAGTGGCAGCGAGGCCGAATTACACCATACAACAAACTCATGTGGAGATTTTATTGGAAAAAGGGAGGGGGAAGGGTATAAGGCCAGCCTCTGGAAGTGGGGGAGGAGGAGGAATGGGTGGAGCTCACTCTTAAAGGGACCTAGCCCACGCATACAAAGACTATGCAGCCATGAAGCACATGCACACAGACTGTAGTGACATATGGCCGTAGGACGCTGGGCTGGCTAGGTTTCTGCCTGAATGCTGACAACGCATGTATGAAAGGGGTGCTCTTAGTGGCTACAGCTAAGGGCCCTGGGAAGCAGGCCAGGTGATGCCTGAAATGCTAACATCCTCCCTTTTGTTTATTATAAAAAAGTGAGGAGTTAGGTGTAGCAAGTAGGGTAGGAAATAAGGGCATTGAGCTCTTGAGACTGCTTCCTGCTGACTTGGGGGTGTTGGTCATCTTTGGGGGACCTGAGAAAGCTGGGATGCTGGCCATGTCCTGGGGTAGCTGGTTGCTTTGCTGGTCTCCAGGCTCTGTGAAACTGGCATTGCTTGGACCTGGCAAGATGCTGTTCTGGATGAATCCAAGTGGACTCCCTGGAACTTACAAGGATTTTTAAGTTTACAAAAAGAGAAAAGTTTTAGACACATTAAATAACAACCAAAGGGAACTTAAAGTCCTGAGCTTGTGGCTATAATATAGTGGCGTAGTATAATAGGTAGTACTCTTCCAGAGCTAGATTAACAGTTTATCAGAAATCTATCAGTTAGTGTTGAAGTTATGCGTTGCTACATATTGCACATGTGCTGTCCAGTAGCCAAGCAAGAGGCTTAGTCATCCCGGGGCCCTATGTCCTATGTAATCCATGTGCTGTGTGGTCATATAATTTGGGTTCAGTGTGATCACATAATCTGTGCACATGTGTGGCATAGCTACATAAGCCCATATGCACATGTGCAAGGGAATCCATAAAAAGCAGGTCACAGACTCCTCCCCCCTCTCCTTCCTCTTTCTCCTTACATGACCATTTCCATAGGCCTAAGTACATCTTTCCTTAATAAACTCTTATAGTGGGCTTTGTTGTGCCTTGTGGATTTTCTCGCATGGTAAATAATGCTGCTTAGTGAATAACACAGCGCTGCGTAATAATAACTAACATTATGAACAATAACATAGGGAGAAAGAGGAATCTGGAACATGTTTCTTTCTTTTATACATCTTGAATCACTTTCTCCTTATCATCAGTTAAGCTTTCCTATCTTCACATAAACAAACCTTAAAGCACCTGTTCCTTTCCCATCACCACGGCATCACCCTGACACCTGGGAGACACAGGTGGTCGGCCGCTGAGGGCAGTCAACAGTAAGAAGTTACATTGAAGTCTCTTCTGTGAGTCTCCTTTTTGAGTCTAGGGGTGTGGATATATCTGGGGTGTTGTTATTTCTCACCACCTGGGCACTTTTGATAGTCTTTATACTTCCAGCTCTGTGGCTAATGGTTGGTAGTCTTGTAACAACAGCTAATTAGTTGTTTAATTAGAGATTTTGAATATGTCATTGGAGATACATAGAGAGGAAATTGATGAAGCAGGGTGTGATTAGTAGAGACAGGAGAAGGTGGAGAGGGGGGGTCAGGAAGGAAAACATCCACTTCCACGTGGGGTTCCTAATCCAGTGGAGTTGAGTACATTTGTGGGGTGAAGCCTCATTCTTCTGGAATTGGGGACAAGGCAGTTGATCTCAGTGTCCTCTGGAACTTAAGGGAGCAGGGCCCCGTTGGGGTTGCTGTGTATGAAGAAATATTATCTTGGGATGGGAGGGAGTAAAGCATTTGAGGTGGGATAAGTGAATCCCATGAGGGAGGCCCTCAAGCTTAGTAGCTGTGGGGGTTATAAGAATTACCTTGAAAAGACCCTGCCATTTAGGGGGAAGGGGTGAGGGGCACTGGTTTGGAGGGAAGAGAAGGACCTGATCCCTGATGTTGACTGGGGATGGACAGGGGTTGGCACATGGTCAGGGTAGGGAATAGTCAGTGAAGTTCCATAGGAGAGAACGGAGATGACAGAGCAGTGGGGTGAGTGGGGTGAGTAGGTGATCAGGGAGGGGTGAGGGTTTGGACGGGTGATGGGGTTAGAACTGGCCTCCCGTACATGAGTTCAAATGGCAGAATTGAGAGGGGTCACTTGGGGAGAGCTGGGATCCTGAAAAGAGCCAGAGGCAATCAAGGTGAAGTTCCTGTGACAGTTCAACAAGAGTATTTTTAAAAGAACAGGTAGTTAGTTCTATCTTTCCTGAGGACTGGGGCTGATATGGGATATGGAAATGCCAAGGGATGCTGAGAGCTTTAGATAAGGTTTGGGAAATCTGGGAGGTGAATTCAGGATCATTGTCTGACTGGAGGGAGGTGAGGATTCCAAATCAGGGAATAATCTCCCAGAGAAGGAGGTCAGAGACTGTTTGAGCCCTTTTGTTAGTGGTTGGGAATGCCTTCACCCAGTCTGAGAGTGTGTCCACTAGAACCAAGAGGTACTTATCTCATCTGATCATGGGCATGAGGGTAAAGTCAAGTTGCCAGTCAGTCCCCAGGAGGGGGCCCTAGCCTGGTGGGTAGGAAAAGGGGGGCTGAGGTATCTGCAGTTGGGGTCTGACATTTGACAGATTTTACAAGAGGCAGTAATAGTCCTTAAGAAATGCAAGTCCTCAGGGGTAGGCTGCAGGAGAGCCTTGACAAAGTGAGACAGAGCTTGGCTATTAGGATGAAAGAGCTGCTGTAGATAGGTCAGAGTTTGTCAGTGTCTGTAGTGCATGGATTCCCTGTGGTAGGTGAGGTGAGTCTGGGCCTTGGAGGGCTGCTGCTCTAGCTGTCTCAATAGCTCAGTTATTCCCCTTAGAGATGATAGAGTAGTCCATCTGATGAGACCAGTAGTCAATATTTCCTGTAGCTTTGGGGAGATAGGAGGCTTTTTAGCATGGCTATAATTTGAGCTGAGTTAGTTATGGGTCTTCCTTTGGTTGAAAATAGCCCACACTCTTTCCAGATGGCAGCGTGGGACAGGATGATATGAAAAGCATATTTGGAGTCTGTGTAAACATTTAGAGATTGTCCTTGTGCCAACTGGAAGGCACAGGTGGGAGCTATTAGTTCAGCCTGTTGGTTAGTAGTGTGGGTGGGGAGTGCCTGTGCTTCAGCCACCCCAGTATCCGACACTATGGCATAGCCTGCTTTTCAGGTCCCCTCATGTAAAAAGGAGCTGCCATCTATGTACTAGGTATTGATGGCCTGAGGCAATGTGCCATCTTGTATGTACGAGGGATGGGGCAGTAGTTCCTCTAGAGTTTCAATGCAAGAATGAGATGGGGAGTGGTTAGTGTTGGGTGGAGGAAGAAGATTTGAGATATTGAGGGGTGGGCAAGGTTGGAAAGTAAGTGTAGAATCTTCTACTATTACAGCCTGGAATGAAAGAACCTAGGAAGGAGGTAGAGTTTGTAAGCCTTTATAAAAGATGGGACAGATTGTGTGAGGAGAACATAGTGGTGGGTGACCCAGGGGTTATTTTTTTGGATTCATGAATGAGGAGCTCAGCAGCTGCTAAAGCACATATGCAGGGTGCCCATCCCTGGATGGTGAGGTCTAGTTTTTTTGACAGGTATGCCATGGGTGCAAAGGAAGGTCCCAGTTGGTGGCCTAGGGCCCCCAAGGGCATATCCCTCTTCCTCTGTTACATAGAGGGAGGAGGGATGAGTTAGGTCTGGGAGATGAAGGGTGAGGCCTGGAGGAGAGCCTGTTGGAGTTTCTGAAAGGGCTTAGTAATGGGAGTGAAGAGGGGTTAATATAGGGGCCAAGGGCTGCCTCATATAAGGGATGAGCAAGGAGAGAAAGGAGGATCCAAGAATGTAAGAAGCCAGCTATTCCTAGGAATGATAAAATCTCCTCTTTAGTAGAGGGGACTGAAAGAGACTGGGTTAGGTATTTTCTATCCAAAGTAATGGCTTTGTGGGTTAGGGTAATTGTTAGTCCCAGGTAGGTGACCTGAGGAGTGGACAGTTGGACCTTGGAAGGTGAAACTCTATAGCCCTGGCTGGACAAGAAATTTAGAAGAGCAGAGGTGTTAGTTTGGCTAATTTGTAGGGATGCACTACAAAGGAGAAGGTCATCTACATACTGTTTGAATTTAGATTTAGGGAGAGACAAAGAGAGTAGATCAGAAGCCAGGGCCTGCCCAAATAAGTGTGGGCTGTCCTGGAACCCCTGGGGTAGTACAGTCCAGATGAGCTGTGTGGAGACATGAGTGTCAAGGTCAGTCCAGGTGAAAGCAAAGATATTTTGAGACTGTGTGCTGAGAGGGATAGGGAAGAAAGCATCCTTGAGATTCAGGACTGAGAAATGAGAGTTGCCTGAGGGGATAGTGGAGAGGAGTGTGTAAGAATTAGGCACCACAGGATAGAGGGGGAACACTGCAGATTTAATGAGCTGGAAGTCTTGAACTAGGTGGTAGTTGCTCTTAGGTTTTTTAACTGCAAGTATAGGGGTGTTAAAAGGAGAAGATGCTGGATGAAGTAGTTTTTTCATAGAAGGTCAGAGATGATAGGTTTAAGTCCCCAAAGGCTCTGGAGTGAGAGTGAATATTAGGCTTGGGTAATGTACTGGGTAGGGTCCAATAATTTGACAATAATGGAAGAATGATGTCTAGCAACAGAGGGGTTTTGGATGTCCCAGACTTGGGGGTCCACCTGGGCAGCTGTCAGAGGAAATGATGTGTTGGAACAAGTAGAGTGGATGGCTAGGAGGAGGAAGAAGAGAAGGACTGCTGGTGAGTCTAGGGTCAGGGGGATAGGGGGAGCAAAAGGAATGGAAACTCCCACTTTGGCTAAAAGACCTCTTCCCAATAAGAAGTAACAGGTCAAATTGGCACATTTAGAAATGAATGGGTGAGTGGAATACCCCTGAAAGGCAATTGAGTGGTGGGGTCTGATGAGGTAGGTAAGGCTGTTCCCCTACCCTGACAATAGGGAGAAGAGGAGAGGTGGGTTCCCAAAACTCCCTTAGGATCGAGTAAGTGGACCCAGTGTCCAAGAAGAAGGAAATGGGCCACCCTGATACTGTGATGACTACCTGGAGCTCCTGTCAGGGATGACAGTTGTTGAGTCAAGAGAGCCCAGGTCCCCTCAGTCATCCATGGCCAGATCTAAAAGGTTGGCTGGAGGGTGGTCTGCTTTTGATGTCCCTGTGCCCTGAGGTGCATGGGGGCAGTCAACAGACCAATGTCCCTCTTGGTGGCACTTTGGACATGGCTCAGGTGGCCTGT
This sequence comes from Peromyscus nudipes, assembly GCA_902168325.1. Lineage (NCBI taxonomy): Eukaryota > Metazoa > Chordata > Mammalia > Rodentia > Cricetidae > Peromyscus > Peromyscus nudipes. The sequence continues at coordinate 15,333 of CABHPH010110902.1, forward strand.
GGGGATTAGGGCAAGCCCATGCCCAGTGACCTTCCTGACCACATTTGAAGCAGGGACCCAGTGGTTCTTAGGCCCCACGGGGCAAGGGAGCCCAAGCAGTCACTGAGGCTGGTCTGTTGGCCTTGGCCAGCATTTGGTATTTCTGTTTACAGGCTTTCTCATCTCTCCCATGGTACACCTTAAAGGCCAGTGCTAAGACTTCTGCCTGTGGGGTTAGGGGCCCTCTTTTCAGACCCTTAAACTTGGCCTTAATGTTGGGGAAGGTCTGGGAAAAGCAATAGGTCATGAGGAGTTGTCTATCCTCTGGGTTTTCAGGGTCTAGATTAGTATACTGCAAGAGGGCCTTTGTGAGGTGTTATAGGAACTGAGATGGATTTTCCTGTCTGTCCTGAGTGATTTCTTAGAGTTTCTCATAGTTAGTTTAAGGGCAGCCTTACAGAGACCAGCCAGGAGGTAGGTTGTAAACTGATCTCTAGATAGAATGCCTCCTGGGGTATTATAGTCCCATTGGGGATCCCAGTTGGGGACGCCTCAGCCCTGGCTGGGTGTGCTGCATTAGTTTGATGTATTTCGTCTGCATATGCTCTGACCTGTTCCCAAACTCATCTGTGTTCCTCAGGAAGTATGTTATTAGCTAGGATCATATATACATCATGAAAGATAAGACTATATGATTGATTGGGTGATATATTGGAATTCTTTAATGAAAGAGGTAGAGTTAGACGGACGTATAGGACCCCAGTTTCTTCTCTACTTGAGAGAGTTCAGCTAATGTACCTTAACTGGTCCATCCACCCTGGCACCCTCTCACAAAGGGACAATGGTTGCTGGGTTGGGTTAGGTAGAGTGGGATGGATGGGGTCCCATAACAATGTGAGAACAAGTAATGGGAGGGGTGAAAGTGGGTTTGAGAGTTGGATGGTTGGAAAGGCCCATTGCTGGAGAGGAGGAAGGGGCTAGAGGAGCTGAAGGAGCAGTTGTCTGTCAAGGTCAGAACAGTGGGGATTTGTTAGCAGGGTCCAGAGTAGTGATGGTTCCTCTAGTTCAGACTGCATAGCAACAAGGACGTGAGTGGGTGAACAGGAAGTACAGAGAGAGAGTTTGGAGCTGAGGTAAGAGAATGCTTGAACGTAGGGTACCGCCTTCCATCTACCCATCTACTGGCAGAAGTTGGAAAGGTCCTGTAAGACATTGGGGACTAAACTGCCATTATACAGCCATTTTGACTGGTTATCTAAGGGGTATTTGGGCCATGTCTGATTGCAGAGGAGGATGAGTTTAGAAGCCTTTAAATTGGGCACTAAGCATAGAGGTTTGAGGTTTTCTAAAAGACATCCCAGAGGAGACGTTGAGCTTATGTTGCTAGGCACAGTCACCATGAGTGAGGCAGAACAAATGAGATCCAAAGGCCTTGAATTTTTAGTGTCCCCCAAAATTCAGGGAGAACCTATTGAGGAGGTGCAGGCTGCTCAGTGATTTGTCAGATACAGAGCAGGGGCCAGGGCTCTGAGCCTGACAGACATGTGGGTTGTCTGGTACAAGACAGAGCTTGTGGTTAGGGCCAAGTATCAAGAAACCATGGTCAAGAGATGAGGCCTCACTCATGGGGAATGGCTGGGGGTGGTTGTTGGTGAAGAGGGCCAGCTGTAGCCTTGAAAATGGTGACTGGGTGTTCCCCCACCTCCAAGGGTACCAGTGGGGTGCTGGATGATCAGCAGTCACTCCCATGGGTCCAGGGAAGTGTTTATGCTTACATTAATTACAAATTGTATGGTCTATGGCTCAGGTTTCTTGCTAGCTAGGTCTTTCATCTTAAATTAACCCATTATTATTAATCTATGTTTTGCCAAATGGCTGTGGTGTTATCTGCTCTCTCACATCTTGCTTCTCCTGGTGGCAGCTCACAGCGTCTGTCTCATTCCACACTTCTTCATCTCCATCTTCAGTTAGAATGTACTGCCTAACCTTGCTGCAGGTGCAGAAATATGAAGTAGGAATTCAGCTGAATATAACAAAGCTACACCTGGAAGAAGCCAAGGGCCCTTCCAGAGGATAAAGCCAAGACTTAAGGAATCTTGGTGATCTTGACATTTGAATATTAGCCGTTTTCTGCAATGAATTTCTTGTGTGCTATTGTAGCTTTTCCATTCCTAGAACAGTGTGTTGATCATTCAGTGGGCACAATTTCACCTATACAATTAAAGTATTTGGATAACTTCCTCCAACTGTGCCAACAACAGACACAGTCAAGACCCCTAATTTCAGGCCTTTCTGTAATTATTGTCATTAGCCACATCTGACCAGGACCTTCTCTGGATGAAGTATCTTATCTGAGATACTTCCCAGACCTTCTAAGAACAGATTGCAGGTAGATAGCATCCAGACTATCTGTTAGTTCCTGAGGGAAGATAAAAATTTACAATGAGACAACTGCACAGGCCAAACAGATGTGCTAATTATGCTTAACCCCCTTTCTTCCAAGTGCTATCTCTAGTTCTAGATTCCCCCTTTACAATTAACTCAGAACTAAAGGGCTTTTACATACCAGGTACTTCAAGCTGTGACACTAGTTGCCTAGCCCCCAAGTTCTCTTCCCTCATCCTGCCAGGAAACAACACAACTGAGATTAGGCTGAGACAAATAGGGCTCCAAAGGAAAATAAGGCAGTTTTATTTTCACCTGTGACTTAGAGAATTATAGGCTCTTAACATTTTAGTCAACCACTTCTAAGAATATAGTTTGAGCACATAAATTCCCTTTTTAATATCCGTTAACCGAATTTAGCCCTCAGTTGATTCTATTCCTCATTAGTCACTTCCCTTGTGGGCTGTAAATGATAGCTGACAATTACTGCTCTTTGTGTGGATCTTATCACCTCTCTGTTTGACCCTGAAATAATTCAAGCCTGGTGACTTTGCCTTGGCCAGAGTATTTGCTGATTGCATGGGTGTATAACTGAAAACCTCAGAGACTTGGGGAGAATTAGGATGGAGAATTAAGATGGGGAAGAATGAAGTTTAGGCAAGAGAGAATTAAGATGTGGAAAGAACTAGATAGGAAGAACTAGATGGGAGAGAACTAGATAGAGAAGAACTAAGATGGGAAGAATTAAGATAGAACTTAGAGAGAACAGCAGATGAATGTAGAGAGAATCAGGCAAGGAAGGAGCTAAATATGATGGCAGAAAAGAAGCTGTGTAGAGAGAGAACTGACTCAGGAGAATAAAGTGAATGGACTAAAGAGTTTCATGTACATATATTTATTCAAGAATCCCTTAGATTAATTAATTCACCGCTGGTAGCATCTCTTCTGGAACTCTGGGAAAAGACTATAGAGGGGCTGGACCCCAATAGTCTTTGATATAACCTTATTCTGTGTCACCATTGGCCAAACAGCTTTATTTATCAACCAATGAGAGCAAACCATATTCACAACATACAGAAAGACATTCCACAGCACTTCCTCTTTTCTGTCTAATCAAAAAGGAAGGTTTTCATTTTAACAAAGTAAAATTACATATAACAAAACAGTTATCAAGCAAGAATTACAGTTACAATATCTAGTCTTTTTGTATTTGGCAACATTAAAGAAAATACCCTATCATCTATCCTATATTGTGAGTCTAAAGTTTCATATCTAAATTACCTTTTATCATAACCAAGGAAAATTGTAATTATAACTATCTAGTCTTCAACTCTATCAAAGACCCCAAAAGGATATAATATTATCTGAGTAAACAGGAAGTGCATTGTAAGCAACTTCCAAAACTCTAGAAATGACAGAGACATCTGGCTGCCTAGTCAGTCACCCAAAGTTCCTCTGTAATGTTGGGGCATCCATCTTTAGTCTACAGGCCTAGAGCCTCTGGCAGACCTTTTAGTGAAGCAGAAAATTTGAAGAATTTTTCTCACCTATTGGCAGAATTCTTCCGTTGCTTTCCTCTGTGTCCTGCAGAATGTCTGGCAGTATCTTCTGTGAAGCAGGAACCTGAAGGGCCATAGCACCTTGCAGAGTTCATTGGTTATCTTGTTGTAGGTCCTGCATGCCCAGTTTATATAACAGACTGTCAAGCAGTCCAGGTAAGCACAGTTTCTTGCCCAAATGGCTAACTTTTGTCATAAAGAAAGCAAACTCCATATAGAGTATCTTCAGTGGTGCTGCCAGGAGTGGACATGTCTCATTGTCCAGAAAAGTCTAAGTTTTTAACATATTTTAAATGTGTATTCTGTAGGTCTTCAACACGTTTGAAGACTACCTAATTAAAATATAACTATGTATATCTAGAAAACTTAATTCACATGAGTATAAGTTTGACTATCATAGAAGACTAATTATTAATCTGTATTTCTTAATCATACATTACAATTTAAATGAGTTGCATAAACATAATACCTTAAACAAGAGTAGAAATATATATTCAGTGAAACAAAATTAACTTCACATTTGTGTCAATAAACTGAAATCCATACCAATGTAAAATACTTTGAGATTAATTTGTTTTTTGGATTAAGCAGATTCAATAATCTACCCTTTTATCCTATCATTTCTATATCATACATTTTCATATCAGGAAGTCACCACTTGTGCCAGTGTTGGATCGAGGGCCCAGTGGTCAGTTATTTGGAAATGAGGATATTGTAGGTGGACTTGGTCCACCTACAATATCCTCATTAGTCATAGTTCTCTAGAAAAGCATAAGCAATAGAATGAATAGATGGATACATATTACAAAGGGGATCTCTGAAATTGACTAGGAAGTCCAATGATGGTTGTCTGTATCCCGCAAAGGTTGAAAATGTGGTAGCTGCTCAGTCCACGAGGCTGGATGCTGCAGTATGCTCTGATTGCTCCAGATGCCCCCAATCTGGAGCTGAAATCCTGAAGGATCCATGGAGAGTCACATGGTATTCCTTCCATGTTGCAAGACTGAGGAAGCTAGATTCCAATATCAGCAAAGGATGGCCCCAGCAACACAGTGGATGCTCTTACCAGCAATGAGTGAAGGCGATACAGAGACAACAGAGCTTTCCCCTCAGACCTGTTATATCTTGGCTGCCTCCAGAAGCTGCTGCCTACTCTGGGGGAGGATCTTCCAGCCTCAGTAAATCCTCCTGGGAAATTGTGGGAGCCCACAAAGGTTTTCTAGTGAGATCTGAGCTTGCTTTACATAGCAGGGCTGCATTAGGGGATGGCTTGACCACGTGCATGGTCACCAGGTGTTTGGGATGGTCTGCACTTGGCTGTGCTTGGGGGAGGTCTTTTGCTCCACCCCTTGGCATTCCTTTAAAAGCCCATTAGTAGAGACAGAAGGGGCTGGTGGGTTTTGACCCAGGCCCTCCCGAGGCTATCCTATGTTTCTAACTGTCTCTCTCCTCTATATTTCTGTCTAAATTTCTTATCCCTTATTCCTCAGGAGTCCCTGGGATAAATAAATGTGGGAGCTGGCCCCCTATAGGAAATAACCTCACAGACATTCCCAGAGGCCCGTCTTTTAGTTGAACCAGATCCAATCAAGTTGACAACCTAGATTAATGGGTAGAGAAGCATAGCTGGCAAAGATTTCCTCATTTGATGGGTTATCCCTTCACTCTGGTGATAATTTCATTTCCTGCACAGAAGCTCTTGAATCTCATGAAATCCCATTCATCAGTTTTTAGTATTATTTCCTGAGTTCTTGAGGTCCCCAGAAAGTACTTGCTTATACGTATGTTTTGAAGTAAAGTTCCTATTTTCTTCAAACAGTTTCAGATTATCAGATTAATGACTGATCCATTTGGAGTTGATTTTTGTTCAGGGTGAAATATGGACTAAGTTGCATTTTTCTTCTTGTAGATTCTAGTTTTCCACACCATGTGTTGAAGAGGTAATATTTTTTCCCTCCAGTGTGTGTTTCTCCAATGTATTTGGCATCTCTGTCAAAATCATTTGGCTTAGCTATTCAGATCAAATTCTTTTTTTTCCTCCATTAATTTATACCATCAGTTTTTGTGACAGCACCCTGATGGTATGTTCCTATGGCTCTGTGTAACTTGAAATCAGGTACTATATCTCTTGAGGGCTTTTGTTTTGTTTTGTTTTTTGTTTTTCTTTTAATTGCTCTGGCTATCTTGGGACTTTACATCTTCATAAGAGTTTTAGGATTGCTTTATCTAGTTTTATGCATCAGAATAACATTGATATATGCTGTGGGATGGTCTGTATGTCAAATGCTCTGATTGGTCAATAAATAAAACACTGATTGGCCAGTGGCCAGGCAGGAAGTATAGGTGGGACTAACAGGAGAATTGAGAGAACAGGAGGTGGGAGGAGACACTGCCAGCCACCACCATGACAAGCAGCATGTGAAGACACCGGTAAGCCACGAGCCACATGGCAAGGTATAGATTTATAGAAATGGATTAATTTAAGATATAAAAACAGTTAACAAGAAGCCTGCCATGGCCATACAGTTTGTAAGCAATACAAGTCTCTGTGTTTATTTGGTTGGGTCTGAGCATCTGTGGGACTGGCGGGTGACACAGATTTGTCCTGACTGTGGGCCAGGCAGGAAAACTCTAGCTACAGATATATGATGAACTTTAACTTAAATACTTCTTATTATCCCCGCGTCCCCCCACCCCCAACCTCAGTGATCTGTCTGTTGGTGGAAATGTGGTATTGAAGTTACCCACTTTTGTGTTGAGGCCTATCTGTCCCTTACATGCAGTAAGTTTGTTCCTTATAACATTGGGTACTCTAATGTTAGATGTATGTGAAAATAACCTGTTAGTGTTCTCTTAATCAACATGAAGTCACCTTCCTGAATGTTTCTTATTGTCTCTTCCCTCCCTGAATTTCCCCTCTGCCCCTCCCATCAATCCAACCCTTGTCCATGATCGCTCAGAAAGGGGCAGACCTCCCATGGGCATCAGCAAAGCATGGCTTATCACATGAAAAGACTAAGCACCTCCCCCTGTATTCAGGCTCAGCAAGGCAATCCAGCATGAGAAAGACATTCCCAAGAACCAGCCAAAGTACCAGGAACAATCCTGCTCCTATTGCCAGGAGTCTCACAAATAGACCCAGCTACACAACTGTCACATACATGCAGAGGACCTAGGTCAGTCCCATGTAGGCTCCTGGTTGTTGGTTCAGACTCTGTGAGTGCCCATGAGAAGGCTCATGTAGGCTTTCCTGCCATGTCCCTGACCCCCTGGCTCCTATATTCTCCTCAGCAGGACTCCCTGAGCTTGACCCAGTCTTTGGCCATGGGTCTCTGAATCTGCCTCCATCAGTCACTGGATGAAGGCTCTCTGATGACAACCTGGGTAGTCACCAATCCAATCATAGGAGATGGCCAGTTCAGGCTATGCATCCACTGCTGCCAGGAGTCTTAGCTGGGGCCTTCCTTGTAGACTTGTGGAAGTTTCCCTTGGATCAGGCTTCTACCTGGCTGTAAAGCCCTCCTTTCCGGTCATCTTTCTTAGCACTTTCCTCCTGTGCCCATCCCTCAACCCGGTCCCTTATATTCTTATGCCCTTTTGCCCCCAGTCCAACCAGGACATCTCCTCTATTTCCCCTTCCCAGGGAGATTCATGTGTACCCCCTTGGGCCCTCCTTATTACCTAGCCTCCCTGGGTCTGTGGATTGTAGCATGGTTAGCCTTTACTTTTACAGTTAATATCCTTTTTACAGTTAATATCCATTTATGAATGAGTACATACCATATTTGTCTTTGGTCTGCATTACCTTACTCAGAATGATTTTTTCTGGTTTTTTAAAAATACAATCTGCTGATCTCTGTCATTAGAGAATTGAGATCATTATCATTCAGTTATTGACAGATATATATCCACTTATTGTGTTGTTTTTGCTGTGTTTGGTATTTTCCTAATCTCCACTTGCTTACAAACAATAAATTTATTTCCCATAGGTTTGGAGACTGGGAAGTCAAAGGTGGTGCAGACATAGACCAGGAGATGCTGATTTCCGCTTAGGGTCTGCGTTTGTCATTTGCAGATACTACTCTTGAGCTGCCATCGTGGGGTGAAGCTGTCTTCTTTTTTTAATTAATTAATTTATTAATTAAATTCTACATTCTGACCATAGTTTCCCCTCACAATCCATCCTCCCCACCTCCCCTCTGCACCTCCATTCACTCCTCCTCCATTTCTGTTCAGGTAAGGGCAGGCTTCCCATGGATATCAACCAAACATTGATAAACCAAACAAGACTAAGTACCTCCCCTCATATTAAGACTGGAAGTGGCAACCCCATATGAGGAAAAGGGTCCCAAAAGCCAGCAAAAGAGTCATAGACAGACCCTGCTCCCACTGTTAGGAGTCCCAGAAGAAGACCAAGCTACACAACCATCACATATATGCAGAGGTCCTAGGTCAGTCCCATGCAAGCTCATGGTTGTTGGTTCAGTCTCTGTGAGTGCATATGAACCCAGGTTAGTTGACTCTGTGGGCCATATTCTTGTGCTATCCTTAACTCCTCTGGTTTCTGTACTCCTTCCTCCCTCTCTTCTGCAGGGTTCCCCTAGCTGTGCTTAAGGTGTGGCTGTGGTTTCTGTATCTGCTTCCATCAGTTGCTAGATGAAGCCTCTCTGGTGACACTTGGGCTGGGAATCAAATATGAGTGTAGCAGAACATCCTTAGGAATTATTTCATTGACTTTTTATTCATTTATTTATATTTTTGCCAGCTGTGTTTGGTTCTATTCTAGGTCTCTGGGATATCAAGCCTCTGGGCCCTGGTACTCCAGGCAGTGTGAAGGGTGGGCTCCCTCTCATGGCACGGGTCTCAAGTTAGTTGAGTCATTGGTTGGCCACTCCTACAATTTCTGCCCCATCTTTACTCTAGCATATCTTGTAGGCAGGGCAAATTGTAAGTCAAAGATTCTGTGGCTGGGTGGTGTCCCAGTCCCTTCACTAGAAGTCTTGCCTGGTTATAGGAGATGGCCAGCTCAGGCTCCATATCTCCCTAAAAAAAAAAGGAGTCTTAGCTAGAGTTACCCTTGTAGATTCCTGGGAGTTTCCATTGCTCTAGGTTTCTATCTTGTTCCTGATGCCCACCCCCCTTTCCAGTTCTAGTTTTCTCCCCCACTGCTCTCTTCCTCCATCATCCCCTGACCTGATCCCTCCTGTTCCTGTCCCACCCTCTGCCCCAACCCACCTGTGATGTCTATTCTATTTTCCCTTCCCGGGGAGATTTGTGTATCCCTCCCTCAAGCCCTCCATATTACTTAGCTTCTCTGGGTCTGTGGATTATAACATGGTTATCTTTTACTTTACATCTAATATCCACTTATAAGTGAGTACATACCATGGTTGCCTTTCTGGGTCTGGGTTACCTGACTCAGCATGATTTTTTCTAGTTCCATCCATTTCCCTGAAAATTTCATGATGACATTGTTTTTAACAGCTGAGTAATAATCCATTATGTAAATGTACCACATTTTCTTTATCCATTCATCAGTTGAGGGATATCTAGGTTGTTTCTAGTTTCTGGCTATTGTGAATAAAGCTGCTATGAACATGTTTGAGCAAGTGTCCTTGTGATAGGATGGAGCATCCTTTGGGTATATGCCCAGGAGTGGTATAGCTGGATCTTGAGGTAGATTGATTCTCAATTTTCTAAGATACTGCTGTATTGATTTCCAAAGTGGCTGTACAAGTTTGCACTCCCACCAGCAATGGATGAGTGTTCCTGTTGCTCCACATCCTTGCAGCATGAGCTGTCGCTTGTGTGATTGATCTTAGCCATTCTGACAGGTGCAAGATGAAATGTCAAAGTAGGTTTGATTTGCATTTCCCTGATGGCTAAGGATACTGAATATATCTTTAAGTATTTCTTAGCCATTCTGTTTAGATCTGTACCCATTTTTTAAAATTGGATTATTTGGTTTGTTGAGTTCTTTGTATCTTTTTAAAATTAGCCCTTTGTGAGATGTGGAGTTGTTGAGGATATTCTCCCATTCTGTAGGCTGCCATTTTTGTCCTCTTGACAGCGTCCTATCGGTGCTCTGTTCAGGAAGTTGTCTCACTTTCTCTTCTATCAGGGTCAGTGCACCCAGCTTTCTGTTGAGGTCTTTGGTCCAGCAGTAATTTTTTATAAAGGTAATAATCTCATTCATGAGAACACTCTCTCATGTCTTCATCAAATCTCAGAGGCCTCTCCACTACAGAGTGAGGGGTTACAGTTGTCCAGCTGTGCATATGACTGAGCCAATTGCTCTCTCAGAGATGAAGTCCACTCGTGGACTCCCGCTGTGCCTCAACTCTTGAGCTAGGTGCTCCTGTCCAGTTTTCTCCAGCATTAAAGCTGCTTTTGTTTTCTGTCTACTTTAAGTTTATCCCTCTCTTTCTCTGGGTTCAAGATAAGATATTATTCATTGAGCACTCTATAACCCTGACATTTTTATCCTAAAACAGCTTGTTTTATCTGAGCATAGTGCCTTATGCCTGTAATCTCAACACTCAGAAGTCTGAGGCAGGAAGATTACAAATTCAAGGCTAACCTGAGCTACAGAGTGAGAACCTGTTGCAAAGAAAACAAATTATTTTCAATTGCTATTCTCTTGAAGAGCTTTCTGCATCTTTAAAGGCCAGGTTGATTATCATATGCTTCCTCTGCTCTGCAGCAGCAGAGGTAAACAACATCTGTCCAGTAGGGAAATACAAAGGGAAGGGAGTAAGAGGCATGAGTTCTGTGGCCTTCCTGCTAGTCTAAATATTTGTGTTGCCCCCACAAAAAATTTACATGGTGAAACTTAAACCCCAGTGTTTCCAATAGTACATATTTTAACAAACTACATGAGGAGGCTGGCTGCAGTAACTTCTTAAGTGATTATTAAAATAAAGGGCATGTAAATTTTGTTTTATTTTTTACTTTATAATACCAAATATTGATGTTTTCTTGAGAAGAAAAATGATTCTCTCCGAAACAAAGACTTACTATAAGGAGTTGATGTGACATATCAGGAAAGATTTCATATGAGTGGGATGGACTGACAGCCATGAGAAGAAAGAATTAAGAGTTTTTTTCCTAGTCACTGTGGTAGAAGATAGGCTGTGGTTCAGCAGGAAATGATTGTATGATCTTAAGTTTGTTGGAACCAAACAGAAGCAGAGGTACAGAAATATCAGAGGCTAAGTAATTCTGTACCTGTTGTTTGTCCTTGAGCAGATTTATTTTTGTGTGTGTGTTGGTGTGTTTCTATGTGCATGTGCCTGCAGATACCTTGGGAGGCCACAAGAGGGCTCCTGACCCCCTGGATCTGGATTTATAGGTGGTTGAGAACCACTGGTATGGGTGTTGGAAAGCAAACTCTGGTCTTTGGCAAGAACAGAAAGTGCTCCTTAACTGCTGGGCCATTTCTCCATACCTACTCTGCCCTTTTAAATGTGAACAAAGAACAAATTTTTCTTCCTTTACAGACTTCCTAAAACTGCTTTGCCTGTTATTCTGCACTTTTGATTCTGTCCAGTTGTACTACTCACATTTCTGAATTTTTACATCTTTGTGTCTAATTTCTTTTTCTTTCCCCATCTCTTTAGACCTGGTCCCTCCCAACACTCCTATTTTTTTTTACATGTCTTAAATTTCCTTGTTCTAATCCATCCCAAATATTCATATTTCAAGGGAGTTTTACTTCTTTCCCTTCATTCATATCGCTTCATCAGTACATTATTTTAATGCTTTAATATATTAAAGATTTTAAAAATGGAAAAATATTGTATTATTTATTTTTGGTACACACTAGGGACTAGGAAAACATATAAAGATGAGATCTTTAATCACTTCTTGCTTAGTGATATACAAGAGTTCCAGGTAGATCAATTTTATGGATCTTTATGGACAAAAGCATCTACCGAGGCACTTTAGATTTTCTATGTTGGCTCATGAAAAACGTGGTGCATGGGCCAGCAGAATGAGCATCTCTCAAGGGAACTTGCCTGGACTGTACAGTCCTAAGATCTAGCCATCTTTTTTGTTTGCTTGTTTCTTTGTCTATATTTTACTGAAAATTTTTTTTCTTGGTGGATTCAAGATGGCAGCCACTGCCAACACCCAAAGGCTGCAGAACCCCTCTGAGGAGCCAGAGAGGGAGACTCGGCTGGGAGGTTGAGTCTGCAGGCGCACAGTATCTCCAGAACAGCTAAAAAAAAAAAGTCAGGTCTTATGGGAAGATGCTTTTCAAAAGTGCTCTCATGAAACTGGAAAAAAGATGGAGGAGATAAACCTTGCGCACAGTGGAGATAAGTGAAACTGCAGACGCAGCAGCAGCTGTGATGGGTATGGGAGCACTCCCGCACCGGACTAAGGAGCATGTAGATGCTGAAAAAGGTCCATCCTTAGCATGGGAGGCTCAGGGCATCCGGCCTAGCCTTCAGTGCTGCAGCTTTTGCCTCCAGACCTGCTCGGGGAAGGAGAGCACTGGCCAAGGCACTGCCTGCGGGCTGCAAGCATGGTGATTGTGCCTGGTGAGTTCGCAGGGGAGGCCACACCGAGGGCAAGGGGACTGCATATTCAAGCCAGATGCAGGCCCAGCACTAAGAGGGGAAAGTGGACATGATCTCTCATTCTAACCAAAGAGCTATCTGCAATTGGTACCCAAGGAAAGGAAAAATCAGTCTTCTATGATGGCATCTAAACAGGCATATTAACCACACTTCAGGGCAGGCCCCATGTCCAGGAGATGGCTGACTCAGAATTAACTCAATGGTATTATCTGTAAACTTTTTGTCTAAAATTGCTTTGTTTGGGTATTTTGTTGTTGTTGTTTTTGTTCCTGGTCTTCTTAGTCTTTTGCCTGTGTATTCTGGTTTCCAACTTTGTGGGGGCTTTGAAAATTTTGTGTGAGTGTGCACAAGTTTCTTCTTTATTCACTTTTTAAAGAGCAAAAGAAAGAGAAGGCATGGAGTTGGGTGAATAGGACTTGGGAGGAGCTGGAGGCAGCGAAAAGTATAATCAGAATACATTGTATGATTTTTTTCTTTTCTTTTTTCCCCAGCAATATCCCTATTGATTATTTGGGAATTTCATACAGTGCATCCTGGTCATACTCACTTCCCGTTCCTCCCAGGTTCACTCTCCCACCTCACTTCCCCCCCAAAAAGAAAAAAAAATACACTAAGTCCAATATGTGTTGCCTATATACTCATTGGAGCATGGTCAAACTCCCAGTGGCCAGCCCTTTAAAGATAACTGAGCCCTTTCCCACCCACCCCCACCAGAAGCCATCAACTGTGAAAAGTTACACTTCAGCATCTTTGTCACAACTTTAAGGACTCTCTTCAATAGCTTCCTGTCTGGACTCTTTCCTTTTGGGGGTAGGAGGGCTGCCACAGAAGCCTTCTATGTCCCTCATTCTCAATTATGAGTCTGCAGTTACTGGTACCACTGGAAAAAAAGAAAAGAAAAAAAGCTTCCTTGCTCATAACAGTAGTAGCACAGACCACAGATATCCACCTGGTCTCTGGAGGCAGCACAGAACAGTGGCATCATGGTCCCTGGTGGCAGCATGGATCAGAGACATCAACGTGGCCTCGGGCAGAAGCACAGACCACACACACCAACATGGTACCCAATGGCAATATGGACCATGGTCTTTTGAGGAGGCTTAATCCAGAAAATGAGCCATTCTTCATCTTGGATATCTTGTTGCTCAGAGGCAACAACACCACTGGGCAGTTGTTGCAGCCAGGCAACACTTTCAGGGGCAGATCCTGTAAGAGTTCCAGGTTGCTGCACAATGCCCTGCCTGCCCTACTTGGCAACAACATGCTCCTTTGTTCACCACAGCCATATTTTCATACCTGTCACTACTGTTGTCTTTAGTTCTGCCTCTTTCAGCCACGTTTCACCATCTTTCCCACCTCTTTATCACACATTGATTTATTAAAGTGTCTTTGCAAACTACTGTGTGTCACACAATATCCCCTGCCAATGGCTTTACATGCAAATACTTATTGTAAGCATTGTTCTGGTTCAAGGTTTCTGGTAAATGCTGGACTATCACTAAAACTCATCTCAGATACCCTGTTGTTGCCCAGATTCAAAGTGATCTTGCCATTGGACAGCACAGCTGAGGAGGAGCTAATCCACTCCTTGCAAGTTTTAAAGTCCAAAGTTTCTTCTGAGATTCATGCATTCTCTTAACTGTAATCCCCTGTAAAATCAAGATCAAAAAGCAGATCACATACTTTCAACATATAATGGCATAGGATATACATTAGCATTCCAAAATGCAGGGAAGGGAGCAGAGCGAGAACATACTGGACCAAAGTAAGACTGAAAACCAGCTAGGCAAACTCTGAACTGTGTATCTTCATGTCTGATGTCAAAATGCTTTTCAGATCCCAATTCCTTTCAGCTTTGTTGACTTCAACATATTTCTTTCTTTTGGGCTGGCTCCAGTCCCTGTTAGGAGCTCTCTCATGACTCTGGCATCTCTAACATCTTGGGTTCTCCAACGCAATACAGACATCAACTTCACAGCTTCATGCAATGGCTTCTCTACTATGCCTCCATTCAGGGACACCCCTGACACATGCCTTGCTTTACTGACTTTTCTTAGGCACTGAGGTAAATTCCATAACCCATTTCTTCTGTCCTTAACTCTAAAGCCAGAACCATGTGGCCAAAGCTGCCAAGTTCTGCTGTTTACTGGGGCTGGAACATGGTCCCCTCTTTCAAATACCACTTTTCCAGCTTTCTACCCTTCACTGCCTAAGCTGGGTTGTCCTGAAATTGGATCTCTAGACCAAGCTGGGCTCAAACTCAGAGATCCACCAGCCTCTGTCTCCCCAGTGCTGGGATTACAGGTATGCCCCATCATACCCAGCACTAAGCTTTTTCCTTTTCACAAGTTGGAAATTTAGCTGGTGGGATCTTGCCCTTTGGTCACCACTCCCTATATGCCATTTCTTAACCTGTGTGTCTCCTTGAACACAAGACTTAGCTCCATTTTACTTCCTGGTGCTATTTTTTTCTCCTCAAAATTTACATTTTGTAATTTAGTCTGCTCAGCTTGCTCCTTTTCATTATAAATCTTCATCAGAGTTACCACTAGTAACCACACAACAGAGTCTATACTAGACTGTTTTGAGATTTCCTTTGCCAATGGAATTAATCCAAAACTCTTCATTTTAGCCTCAGGCAGACTCTTTAGACAAGGGCAAAAAGTAGCTACTTCCTTCTCCAAAATATCCCAAGAATGCTCTCTAGGCAACATACTAAAACTCTCTGAAACCTCTTGAGTGAGCCCTTGACAGCTGCAATAACTCTTAGCACCTGTGTTTTCCATGCTCCTACTAGTATGGCCCATTAAGCAGCACTTAAAGCATTTCACTGCTTTCCTAACCCAAAGTACCAAAAGTCCAAATTCCTCCACATAAAAACAAGGTTAGGCCTATCACAGCAATACCCCAGTTCTGGATACCAACTTCTGTCTTAATTAGAGTTTCTATTACTGTGAGGAGACACCATGACCACAGCAACTCTTATAAAGGAAAGCATTTAATTGGGAAGACTTGTTTATAGTTTCAGAAGTTCAGTCCATTATTATTATGATGGAAAGCATGGTGGCATGCTGGCAGACATAGTGTTGGAGAAGTAGCTGAGTCCTACATCTTGCAGACAACAGGAAGTTGACCGAGACACTGGACAGTACCCTGAGTATAGGAAACCTCAAAGCTGACTCCCACAGTGACACACTTCCTCCAACAAGGCTGTAGCTACTCCAATAAAGCCACACCTCCTAATAGTGCCACTCTCTTTGAGATTATGGGGACCAATTACATTCAAACTACCCTAAAGACCTTGCCATCAGTCTGTCAGAGTGACCAATAGCCTGAGATATCTGAGGTTTTCATGGGGCCCCATTGGCCAATGCTTCAACTAGATGTGATACATCCCTGGAACTGGCGGTTTCACTTGGTGGTATAACATGTCTCGTTGGGACTTTGCCTCCACCATTACTTGGGAACTCCATTTCGATTCTTTTCATATATGTATATATTTTAGGATGCTTCTTCAATAGCAGGCTTCCATATGGCTCCCACATTACCCAGTGTTAGCTTTCCCTCCCCTTCCCCCTTCTCCTCCCTTTCCCTTCTGTCCCCCCATTTAATCCTTCCATTCCAGTCTCCCCTCTGTCGCTCCATAACAATATATCTTATTTCACCTTCCTATGATCCTTTCCACTAGTCTGTTGCTAGGTTCCTAGCTTCTGTGGCTTTACAGATTATAGCATACATAGCCAAGGCTTCAAAGCATCCACATTTCAGAGCAAACATACCATATTTGTCTTTTTGACTCTGAGTTACCTCACTCAGGATGATTTTTTTCTTGCTCCATCAATTTACCTTTGAATTCCAAATTTCAATTTTTAAAACAGAATGAATAATATTCCATTTTGTAAATGTACCATATTTTTATCAGTTGATGGACATCTAGGTTGTTTCCAATTTTGGCTATTATGAATGGAGCGGAATGAACATTGATGAGCACTTATCTCTGTAGTAAGATATAAAGTCCAGGTACTCTGAACCTGCAGAAGGAAAAGTGGAAAATAGGTTTGGACTCATTGGCACAGAATGAGATTTTCTTAACAGTGCACTTCTGTCTTAGCGTTTCCATTGCTGTGAAGAGACACCACATACACAACAACTCTTATAAAGGAAAGCATTTCATTGGTGCTGTCTTACATTTCAGTGGTTTAGTCTATTGCTCTCATGGTGGGAAGCATGGCAGTATGCAGGCAGACATGATGTTAGAATGGTAGGTGAGAGTTCTACATCTGGATCAATGCAGCAGGAAGAGAGAGACATTTGGTCTGGCTTGAGTCCTTGAAACCTCAAAGCCCACTCCAGTAGCACACATCCTCCAAGTCCACACCTACTCCAACAAGAACACACCTCCTAATAGTGCCAGTGCCTATGAGCCTATGGGGCCATTTTCACTCAAACCACTGCAACTGATAACGCAGGCACTAAGACCAACACTTAGTGAATGGGACCTCATGAAGCGGAAAAGCTTTTGTATGGTAAAGGCCAGCATCATTGGGAAAAGCATCAGGCTACACATGGGAACATATCTTTACCAATTACACATCTGAAAGAGGTTTAGTATCTAAAATATATAAAGAACTGAAAATACTGAGTATCAAGAAAATAAATAACCCAACTAAAAATGGGGTAAGAATTAAGTAGGGACTTCTCAAAAGATGAAGCACAAATGGTTGAGAAACACTTGAAATGTTCTACATTCTTAGCAGCAAAGTGCAAATTGAAACCACTTTGATATTTCCTTTTACACATTAGAATGGCCAGGATCGATAAAACAAATGACAGCTCATGCTGGCAAGGACATAGGGAAATGAGGAAACAGAAAACTTATTCATTGCTGCTGGGGGTACACATTTGTACAGCCACTATGGAAATCAGTGTGGTGGTTCCTCGGGAAACTGGGAATAGATTTTCCTCAAGATCAGTTATGCGATTCTTGGCCATAGACCCAAAGGACTTTACATCCTTCTATCCCAGTGGTTCTCAGTGTTCTTCATGCTGCATCTCTTTACTACAGTTGCTCATGTTGTGGTGACCCCAGTCATTTAATTATGTTTGTTACCACTTCCTAACTGCGATTTTGCTGCTGTTATGATATGTAGTGTTAATATCTGTGTTTTCTAATGGTCTTAGGAGACGGCTGTGAAAGAATTGTTTGACCCCCAAAAAGGGTTGTGACCCACAAGTTGAGAGCCACTGTTCTACCTGTTCTCATTCAGTCGAGTCCTAGGAGCTTCATATACACAGTTGTGACATTTAATGTTGTTGTGTTCCTTAGTTTTTGTCCTCTTGACCCAAGTTAGGGTCATCTGGGAAGAGGAAACGTCAATTGAGAAAATGACTCCATCAAATTGGCCTACAGGGAAGTTGTGGGGGCATTTCTTGATTACTGGTGTGCAAGGGCTCAGCCTATTGTAGGTGCTACTCCTTGCCTTTAGGTGTACCTGTGAGGGGTTTTCTAGATTTGATTAAAGGATGTGAACAGAGCCGCAATCAAAGTGGGTGGCACAATTCCATAGGCTGGGGTCCCAGGCTCAATACAAAGGAGAAAGCAAATTGAACACAGACATTCAATGCTCTTTCCTTCTTCACTACTGACTCAATATGACTAGCTACTTCAGGCTGCTGCTACAATAACTTCCTTGTTATGATACACTACTCTAAAAGTGTGAGCCAAAATAAACCCTTCCTTAAGTTGCATTTTTAGATATTCTGTCATAATAATTAATAATAAAGTTAGAAAAGTTCTGTATTAGAGCATGATGTAGAAATCTATGGCTTTTCTGTTAGAAGGTAGTCAACCTCCAGAACGTTATAACTGCCCCTAATTTAATGTATTAGACCACAGAACTCAGGACTTGGTAACTTCAGAGATAGTGTCTTGTAGTATTAATTGCAGTCTAACATGTTGCCAGAGACACCGAGAAAATAGAACCATTATGTGTTTGAGACTATTTTTAATGTATGTGGGTCATGAATAATCTGTTTTATTATCCAACAAATTATTATTTTTATATCATAATTGTTACAGCTCTGTACATAAATATAGAATGTATTTCCACAGTCATTATTTGAATGACCAGTTGGAGAGGCTAGACCAGTTCACACTCAACAATAAAATTCAGAAAGTTATACCTAGACTTCTCCTTGGTTTCATTTCTATGATGACAATAAAGCTACGAGTTAAGGAAACTGGTAGGAGCCCAACATTTCCTGGTGCCAGCATGAATCACTTCTGATTCATACATGTACTTTCATAGCCTTAATAGTGAAGGATATTTGGAGATAAAAAAAGATTAGAGTAATTTTGAGCTCATTAAATTATAGGTTGACAACTTTTGTTAGGATTAATTTTCCTGGTACAACATGTTTTTAGGCTTTTATTTTGCATTATTTTTGGCTTAGATTTTTAAATCCTCCAATCATGAAAAATCAAATGTAGTATTTTTTTTGGACCTGCTGCTCTATATTTAGGGAGCATAATGAGAATGTCTTTTAGGATTCTCTGGTGTGTCTGTACTAGAGAGTAAAGGATAGAGTTCAGGCCATGGTTCACGAAATTCAGGATTTATTTTCAAATAATTGCATGGAAAGGGTTAAGATTTTGTATGGCTATGGAAAACCAGAATGCTCATGCCTCAAAAAAAAAAAGAATCCACACAAGTTCATATTTCACTGGTAGTTTGCTTCTCCACTGCTGGGAGTAGAGTGAGGCTCAGTAATGGGAGGGATCACAGGACCTCACAGTCACGACTTCTGTTCTCCTCCCCAGGAGAATTTCACTAATCACCCTTGTCAGCCTGCTCTGGCCTCAGGCAAGATGTGAGACCTTGGTTCTCAGTTCTCGTCCTATGAGGATGTGCAGCCTTTCCTCAGGCCCTCACAAAACCACTAATGAGAATTGACCAGAGGTACAAGGAAAACAAAACATCAGAGCACCATGTTGCTTGCTTTTCATAGTGCAGAACCATGCTTGCTCACAGTAGTACTGGGAAGAGGGTCATTTGAGAAGATCTGTTTTAGTCTTCCCAGTTGCTGCTGCTTTTGTCCATCTCTGGGCATTTCTCCCCAGTCCCCTAGAAGGTGGTTCACAATGACTGATCACTCACTTCTTTCCAGTCTGGAACTCAACAGCTTATCTGAGGAAAGGGGCAGCACAAGAGAGAGGCATCTTGTGTGCTTTTGGAACAAAATGCAAGCTCCTATGGCTGACATTCACAAAGGGAAAACTTGGTAGCTTGCAGACCAAGAATCATGCAAGGATGCAAGCAACCAAACAGCAAGCTCCTGAGGAAAGTACCAAGACACCTGGCAAGCCATGCTTTTCCATGCTGCCGTTGCATAATGGAAAAGGGTTCTGAGAGCACATGCATCATTAAAGTAGTTACGGTGGGGGTTGGGCTTCCCTGTTTATTTCCCCAAGTTTTTATTTGAGGAAAATTGTGCCACTCTTCATTTGGAACTAAAAATACATATGCTGGGTACTATACATACAGTTTAGTTCATATGAATATGCAGTTATCTCTTGGCATCTGTGGGGACTGGTTCTGCTAAAGTGTACATATGCTCAGTCAAGCTCCTCACATAAAATGATGTAGCATTTGCATTAATCTATTCCACATTCTTAGTTGTTTGATCACCTCTAGATTACTTACTGAGTTGAATACATATAAATGCTGTATTGTTTAGAGGATCATGATAAGAAAAAAAAATCTCTTTGCTCACCCTTGATGCAGCGGGGAGGGGCTTGGTCCTGCCTCAACTGAATATACCAGACTTAGCTGTCCCCCCATGGAAGAACTTACCCTTTTGGAGAGGGGGATGAGGGGTGGACTGAGGTAGGGGGAGCAGGTGGAGGGAAGAGTGGGAGGAGGGATGAGAGGGGGATCTGTGGTTGATATGTAAAATGAATAAAAAATTTAAAAAAGAATAATAAAAAAAGAAAAAAATCTGTGCACGTTCAGAACAGACACAGTTTTTTCAGGTACTTTTGTTAGTGGTTGGTTGTGTCCAGATGTTTTGGCTAGCTGTTATGCATGCCATCTTTGGACATTATTAAGATGATGCCTACGATGAAGTTGGGGAAGCAGGAAGATCAGTGAGGACAACTGGAACTTGGAAGTGCTGTCTGAATTTTGATTCTTTAATTATAGACTTAGAACTGCCTGTGGTGCTTGCAAAATGCCCATTCCTGGATCCCAGCTTCTGTGGACACAACTATAGTCTCTGGAAATAGAAAGGGAGGAGGGGTTGGGATTGGGAATCTTTGTATTACTTTGAAGTCAGAGTTTCTCATCTCTAATTAATTATGTTATAGACTCAAAGACAGGCAATACTTCTGTAACCTTGATACTTCTTAGGCTTTACCTAGTAATGAATAATAGAGGAAAATATGATAAAGAAGTTAATTTAGATCATATTGGTCCTTCAAAATACAGTATTACAAAAAAGGAAAGCCACAAAAAGGAGAATATATTGGCAAAACACATCTGACAACAGACATGTCTGATATAAAAAACTTGTAGTTCAAAATAAATGAGAAACATCTGGTAACAAAAATAGGTTTGGAAAACTCTGTAGATAGTTTATTAAATAAACTGTATGAATAACAAATAAGGATATGAAAAGATGGTCAACATTAGTTATTAAGGGAGTAAAAATCAAAACCATGATGGACAATCCACCAAAGAGTGGTATGGAGCAATTTTTTAAATTTTAAATTAATTAATTTATTATATGTGTATGTATGTGAATGCCACAGCATGTGGGTGGAGCCTAGAAGATAACATGGTAGTTGATTCTCTCTAACATTTATGTCCCCAAATTTAAATGCAGATTGTCAGGCTTGGAGGCAAGTATCTTTATCTGCTGAGCCATCTTGTTGGCTATATTTATTTTTGATACCCCATGTAGATACCATATGCTAGCAAATATTCCTCACTATCAGAAATGGTTTAGTTCTTTTTGAGATGTTGGCCAATGGGGTCACATACAGGCTATTGCTATTACTCTTGGTTGGTTACCTTCTAGAACTTGACAGTGAGACTCTATTGCTGAAGCCATTACAGTTGAGTCATAGAATATGGAGAATTCAAGACTGTACTCACCTGGAAGCTTCATCTCCACTAGAGAGCTTTGCTAGTGCTGGAAGATACTGTTCATGCTACCAGAGGAAAATCATCAATCTTACCCAGTCACATATCCTGCTAGCTATGAACCAGTCTGACAAGACATACCGATTTGTGCAACACCAGTATGGATGTTCTGGGAGTAACCATGGGACATCTATATTACAACCTTTCCCTATGGATCCAGGATCTTGACAGAAGAGGGAGCATAAAGTTGTAAGAGCCAGAGGTGGTAGGTAATTTCAAGGAAATCATGTTTTCCAGACACAGCAGCACAGTTGCACAAATGAACTTACAAAAATTGTGACAGCATGCACAAGACCCATATAAGCTCAAGCCAGAGAAAATTTCATCATAGAAGCGGGGGATCTAGACACGTAATCCCATGAGTAGCCAAGGAGCTATTGACAATAGCTCTTGGGAGAGGGAGTGTTAGTTTTCTTGAGTGGTATGACCCTAGGTAAGTTGACCACACTCCAGAGCAGACCCCACTCCCAAGAGTAGTTAGATAACACAGGGGACTCCATAGGTTTAAAAAAGAAGAAAACTTGAGAATTCACGGCTGGAGAGATGGTTCAGTGGTTAAGAGCACTGGTTGCTCTTCCACAGGATCTGGGTTCAATTTCCAGCACCCATATGGCAGCTCACAACTGCCTGTAACTCTAGTTGCAGGGGATCTGACACCCTCACATAGACACACACGCAGGCAAAACACCAATGCACATAAAATAAACACGAAAAAGAAAACTTTTTTTTTTCCTATGGCAAGCGTTTATTTGTGCTTTGTATGCCAGTTTCTGGGGATGAGTAATGACCCAAACACCACACTCATCAGCTAAGGATCCAAACCCAGAGGCAAGAAGATAGCATTCTCCTTGGTACCACCAGCTCCCAGAACTCTGATACACATCATGACCTGGCCATGATTCTTCCACTAGTTGGTTAGAGAGAAGTCAGACTTCATTTCAAATGACTAGCACTAAACAGTTAAGAAGCAATTAATCTCCATCTAAATATAAAACTTCCAAAACGGAGGGAGAGAGAAAGAAGATATGTCCTTCCTATCTAATGAAAAGGGAAAAGTAGAATGGAAAACAGCTAAGAAGCTATATTACTAGGTTTTTCATGAGCCTAGAAACTTTCTCAGAACTCGGGAATTTAGGTCAATTCATTTCTTCTGTTCTTTCTTCCAGGCCCAGTAGGTCTGTTAAGTTACTATAATATAATGCTTTAACTTGCTATATAGCAAAGCCAATTGTCCCCCAAGGACAAATCAAAATCCAACACAATGCCAAACACATTTAACTCTCAGAATTTGGTTTGGTGCTTGACTGTCCCTGAAAACGAGCATCAGCACTTGTTCCTGAGGTGCTAGCACTTGACCTATGTGCGCACCATCCACAAGCAGCTGCATCCATCAGGAGTCCAGAAGAAGCCTCCTGACCTGAGCCAGGTACTTGGGCTGCAGATAGTCGTCCAGCTCTTCCTTACTGGCCCACACATGACGGGCCTTCTCCCCAGCCTGTGGGAAGTCTCCTGTGAGTAGCAGAGCTTTGAAGAAGATATTGACCCCAATGTCACTCTCTGTCTGAATTGCCTTGAGGCGTTTGAACTTGTAGTGGCCACAAGGTGCATTCCTTAGGAACCTGGCTTCCATGTTGTTTTCTGAGAGGGTGGCCGGGATTCGCTCAGCTGCCACTCTACTTGAGGGAGCATCCAAAAATCCTGATTCCCAAGCTTCTGTCTGACTAAGAGGACAAGGTTCCTGTCTAGCTAGCGATGCAAGAAGGTTCGGTCTTTTTTTTTTTAAAAATTTTTTTATTAGCTTCTGTTACTCGAGCTCCAGGTTTGAATTGTAGGAATGCCTGCTCCCACGTATCTTCTAAGTCTTGTGCCCTGCTCATCTTGGCCATCATCATAAAGGTCAGCTTTCTTCTTTACCAGTCACTTAGCTCCATCCAGAGCACGAAGCTCGTGGTCTGAATACAGGCTTCTCTCAGTCTCCACCTTTTGTAGTAGTTCCACCATCTCTTTCTGCAATGGGGCGAGCGGCTTGGTGATCAGCGGTGGTCCCTGCAGACACAAAGCGCTCAACAAGCGCCATGGAGACCCGCTGCCTGAGGGCGCAGCCTCAAGGGACAGGCCTTGAAAACACAGGCTACCCGCCCAGAGACTGTGGAGATGCCTCCAGCCTCTAGCCACCCCTAACAGAGTACGCCCCAGGCACCATCTTTCTGCCTTCCCACAGCAGAAGGAAACTTAAGTTGGATGGGTAGGGAGGTGAGAATGGGGAAGATGAATCTGGAAGGAGTTGGGATAAGAGTAAACGTGATCAAAATACACTGTATTAAATTCTCAAAGAATTAATACAAATATTAAAACAGCAACAAAACTAAAACTTCAGAAGAATTCCTCAACTAAGAATGAATAAATTGTTGTACATCTATGAATAGAGTTCTGTTGTTCGAATTTTAAATGGTCTGTTAATAAAAAACCCAGAGCCAGATAGCAGGGTGAAAGCTGAAAGATCAGAGAAGCAGAACAGCCAGCCACTAGTTCTTACCTTTCCGAAATCCTCAGCCTAAACAGAGTGAATTCCTGTTTTCTCATGCCTTGTATACCTTTCTCTGCCCTGTATTATTACTTCTTGGGATTAAAGGCATGTGTGCTTCCCAAGCAAAGGCATGAGATCTCAAGTGCTGGGATTAAAGGTGTGTGCCACCACTGCCTGACCTCTATGTCTAATCTAGTGGCTGGCTCTGTCCTCTGATCTTCAGGCAAGTTTATTAGGGTTCCCAATATATCACCACAGAGTTCTATTCAGTAATAAGATATAATATGATATTATGTGAGTGAAAGATCCCATTATCAAAATATTATATATGATTCCATTTACTTAAAATTGTAGAAAACATAGGGGCAGGGAATAGATTGATTACAAAAAGGAAAGAAAAGACCTTTTATTCTTAATTGTTGTGAAAACTCAAAAAAAGTTATGCACTTAAAATTGATGAATTTTATTGACTGTAATTTATATATTAATATAGTGGATTGAAAATATGTAGGGGAGAAATTAAAACTTAGAGGTAAAGTAAGGAAAACTCTTCAGGATAGTTAAGGCGTTTGCGTTGGCTAGTTTTATGTCAACTTGGCACAAGCTAGAGTCATCAAAGAGGAAGGAGCCTCAATAAAAACAAACACCTTCATAAGATCAGGTTGAAGGCAAGCCTGTAAGGGGATTTTCTTAGTTAGTGATTGATGGGGGAGGGCCCATCCTGTAGTTGGAGGGAACACCTCTGGTTTAGTGATCCTGGGTTCTGTAAGAAAGCAGGCTGAACAAGCTATGGGAAGCATCCACGGTCTCCGCATCATTTCCTGCCTCCAGATTCCTGCCCTGCTTGATTTCCTGCCCTCAGTGATTTTGATGATGAACTGTTATACGGAACAGTGAGTGAAATTTTCTACTTTTTCTGTCCAAGTTGGTTTTGATCATGGTGTTTCATCAGAGCAATAGTAACTGTAACTAAGCTTTTCTCATTAAAACTCCAGTTGCTCAGGAAATAATGCTAGCCATTAACTAAGTGGAGCTCACGAAGTTAAAAAGCTTCACAAAGCAAAAGCAACAGTTAATCAAGTAAAGACACAGCAGTCTAAATGGGAGAAAATATTTGCATGCTATATACATTAGTCAGAAGATTAATATCAGAACATAAAAAGAACACTAAAAACTGAAGGACAAGAATTCAACCAACTTCATCAATAAATGGGATAATGAGATGAAATGAACAATGAATCAAACTACATTGATTTTTTTTTTATCTCACCTCAGTTAGTGTGGTAGTCATTAAAAAAACAAAGAACAACAAATGCTGGCAAATATGTGAACAAAATGGACCACCTATGCATTTATGGTGGTCTAGCTACAAACTAGTCTAGCTACTATGAAAATCAATATGGAGGCCCCAGAAACCAATGAAAACATTAGTCTATCATAAGACTCAGAAGACCCCAAGTCAACGTATCACAAAAATATTTGCACATCAGTTTATTGCAGCACTATTCACAATAGCTAAACTGTTCATAATTCACAATTGCTAAGAGTGAATCTACATGTCCAAAAGCAGAGGAATTGGTGGAGAAAATGGATGTATGCACAATGGATTTTTTCAGTCATAAAGAAGAATGAAGTTTTGTCATTTTCAGGAAAAAGAGTACAACTGGAGATATTCATATTAAGAAAAATAAGCCAGTCTCAGAAAGACAAATAATGTTTTCTGTCATTTGTGTTTCTAAGATTTTATACCACCAAGATTTTATACTCTTATACAGGGCCTCAAGCAGCATGCACAGGTCTGCACAGATCTGCACAGATCTGTACCAGGTCCTCTGTGAATGTGTTATGGCTTCCAGTTTAGTGATTTTATGGGATTCCTGAGTGTGCAAATGAGTGGGTCTCTGATTCCTGTGCCTTTTCTTGGGCTATTTCCCTTCTGTTTGTCTTGTACAACTCCAATGTGTCAGTTTTTGTTTTATCTTATTTTATTATTAAAGAGATCTTACAGTGTGGCATAAAATATATGTATACATGCATGAAAATAGAAACGAGGCTGTCTAAGAGGACAAAGGGGACAATTGGAAGGTGGAGGGATGAGAATGGAGAGCATAGGAGCCGTTGGGGGTATTCTTATGGACAATATAACTTGTATAGTACGTTCTTATATAACAGAGCACCACGCATAGTGATAGATACAATGAAAATTGAAAAACTATTCGGGGAGAGGGTCAGAATATAAATACAAATTTGGGACTCAGGAGTATATGCATAGTATTCAAAGCTATGAATTGGGAGGTGTTACTAAGTAAGCAGTCAATTTATGTATCTATGGAAAATAAGCCAGAAAATGAGTCTTACAGCACCCCATTGTTTAGGAAACAGAGAAGTAAGAAGGGTGTAGCAGACAATATTCAGAAGTAATCAGTAGGGAGAACCAGCTCCATGTGATATCATGGAGTCAAACGACACAAAGAGGGGTGCTTCAAAGAGAAGTGAGGTTTCAGATGCTGATGATGCAGAAAAATGAGGACTGGACACACATTGAATGCAGCAACTGTATTTGAAAAGAAATGTTTTCTCTTGATAAAAACAAAAAAACATTTGGCTGGGGTTGCTGAGAATTGAGTCAGAAGGGAATGGGTGCAGACTCGGAATTAACTGACTGCAGATAACTCTAAATTAGGCGTCTTGTTGTAAAGGGATAGCATACAATGGTGTGTAGGCTAGAAGGGAAGCAAGGAAATGAGAGAGTTTTCATTTTTTAAAGATAGAAGCAAAAACAAAGCAATGACTTTGTTTTTATGCTCATGAGAAAAGGAGTCGTCAGAGGAAGAAACATTAATGGCAACAAAGAAGGGTATTTTTAGGAGTGGCGTCCTCGAGCAGGAAAATGTTGATGGCTCCTAGTCAGCACATTGAAGCATTGCCTTTAAATTATGGACAGTTTGTGCATGTAAACAAGGAAAAGGCAGAGGTGATCTCTCTCTCTTTCTCTCTTTCACACACACACACACACACACACACACACACACACACACAC
>CABHPH010110903.1:3615-15821 GCA_902168325.1 Peromyscus nudipes
ATATGGAATGATTCATATGAAAGTCCTGCATGAATGCAGTTGCTTTATGGTTGCTCTCAAAGCTAATTCAAGAGATGGACAGATGACTCAATGGTGATGACACATACTGCTGTAGCTGAAGGACCAGGCATGCTTCCCAGCACCAACATGGCCACTGACAACCATCCCAGATTTCAGTTCCATCCCCAATTGTATTTACAGGAGATATGACACACTTCCTGGCCTCTACTAGTAAACAGCATGAGTGTGGTGAACATACACATGTATAAACAAACTCAATAAAATAGCAATAGCTAGGTGTAGTGTTGTACATCTTAAATCTCAGAACTCAGGTGGTAGATCTCTATGAGATCAAGGTCAATTTCATCTACAAATCAGTCAAGGCTACACAGTGAGAATCTGTCTCAATAAATAAACCAATAAGTAAATAAATATATTTTAAAAAGCCAATTCAAATTTTAATCAAATATTGCACATATTACTTTTATTGAATAACCTCTAACTGGACTAGGATAAATTAAGAAAATTTAAAATTTTCAAATTATTATTTGAGTTAATACAAATGATGATAATAATTATTGATAAAATGGCAGCAAATACAACTAATTTCTTTTAAACATACATTTTTGACATAAACTCATAGCCCACACTATAAATGAGGATTCCAAATATTCTTAAATTGATTAGAAAATCATCTATTTCATTCTTCCAAGCATTGTATGCTCCATAACAATATACTAATTGTTATTGTATTTTAATCATAATATAAATAAAATTATGAGACATTTAATTATAGTTCAATTAATACTAGCTGTGCTACACTATCTTGCATTGATCTTTAATTATGATTACACAGTCTTTTACTGTTCTTATGGATTAAATTGTAATCACAATGTTGGAAAATCATTGATCATATGATCCTACACTTTTATTTCCTTTGGAAAAATACAAAAGTAACATCATAAGATTTAAAAGTGAAGAAAATATCTCCATTTTAATTATCTTTTGGTAATTTCAAATAAGATTTGAACTCATTAAATTTAAAATAATTTAGGGAGGAAATATATAAATCTAAGCACTAATTATTATAGCATCGCATGCTGAGGCTCATAAACTAAAAACGAGAAGGTCAAATAAATGAGTAAGAAAATGGTTACTGCTTTTGATGACTGTTATGGTCAAATATACAATCTATACATTTAAAGAGTTTTTCCTTTCTTAACTTAAGAATCCATCCTGTCTTCCATCCATTCTCTTCCAGATTCCAATATTATTTTCAAGTAATAATTGTAAAATGCAGTCACAAAAGTTATTTTTCATATAGACTATTCTCTTCTAAATAAATATAGAACTATTGCAAAATTATTTATCTAAAGATGAAGTACTTCCTTATTTTCTGAATCATATTACAAAGATAAAATAAGAACATTGGCCTACATGCACCCTTGAGTTATTTTTATAATTTGGTTATAAACACATTCAATTATTCTGTCTTCTTTAGGACTCAATCAATGAAATATGTTTTGCAATATCCCATTTAAAATATTGCAGCCAAGAATATCTTTAACAGGCTTAAGACAGTTCCCTTATTTTTCAAGGAGACTTAAACTTAACATTGATTTAGGGGGTTGTGCCTTGGTACTTTGAATGTATATGAAACAGAAGATTGTTCTGAGAGGGTCACTCAAAATTTAAAATTTGGAGGGATAAGAGAAAAACAAGGAGCTATTTTTAAATTAAACTGTCTAAATAGTAGCCAATTTATTATCTAAGAATTGAAACCCCACAGAAAACCTGTCTTTCAAAGGTCCCTGTATCCCTAAGATACAGCATTAAATCTTGTCACCTGTCAGGGTAGTGTTGTCAAAAGCTTCTCAAACACAGTGTCACACTCCTGATAAGACACATATTCCTGGACACTGTTTTGAACAGTATTTTATAAATTATTAGACAGAAACAAAACATTCCTCTTCTCATAACCTCGATTTTCTTGTTAATTTCAAGATTATTAGACTCATTTCAGGGTCAGCATGGTATTCCTTTATATATACTTCTATATAAATTTCTTCTTCCTCTGTCATGGATTACAAATAAGATTTGAAAATTATTATGAAACTATATATTTACTTGATATTTCCATTTTACCAAAATGGCCTGCTTGTATCATGACAACATTTTTACTGGACCAGTGATATGTGCTTTGCTGTAATTAATGCCTTTAATTGTTAATATTCACCATCTACATACACTTACCTTAAACCTTAACTCTCTGAAACACATTTTCTTGAAGTCATGTTAATAATTGATTTTAAAATTCAACTTTTGGTTTTAATTACCACTGTCTTGGAGAAATTAAAATATTAAATTATTCTATTAGACAAAGTACATTTCTAATAACTAAACCCAATTTTAGTTCCAGTATTAGATTTGGTTGAGAATATAATGATCATATATTTTAAAGATTCCTATTGCCTCAATTCTTAGTATCTCAAGAAGGTTTTCACAGACAACAAAATAAAAATGTAATGTTTTTGTTAATTTTCAAGGAACATTAGTTCATGTATGTGAAAATATTACAATATACTTTTCCTGAAAATTTAAACTTACAAATCTGCTCCTCAGAAGTCAGAGAACCCCCTCAGCACAATTTATGAACAACTATCCATTTTCCAACAAATATTTCATTAATATTGAGCATCATCTATGTGTTAAGCATGCATGTAGTCAAATAAAAAGAGCATTATATAAATAAATATCTGTTCAAAACAAAATAACTAACTAGACAATTATGATTTACTTTGAAAATAATCTTCCTAATGTGCAGGGCAATGATTTTTCTGTTAGACCAGTCAAAACAAACATTCTGATTTTTTAATATAAAGTTCTGTGGATGACCAACATATGATTAATATAGTAGCAATGCTCACTACATTTAAATATTTGCAATTCACTGTTTTGCCTGAGTGTCTTACAACAGTATGCTTATGCGGCAATTGTTCATGCCCTGTAGTACATCCATTATTAACCTAATACATTTTATTTGTTTTACAAAAGACATAGTCCTTCTTGCTGACACATTTCCAGCAACCCATTTATTCATATTGCTGAAGATGGTCAACTTACACTTTTTATGCTTTTGGGTGACTGTATTTAAACCTTCGGTAAACAGTAAGAATTATTTCTTTAGAACTATGTGGCTTAGGGAAATAATCATCTAAGAATGTATATTCTTCCTAATTTATATTTATGTTGTACTTGTATTCTTTCCCTTGTATTATTTTAAAGATCCTTTAAAATACCAAAACATCTCACTAATAACCTCCTGCCCATGTCTCCTCTAGAAAAGCCTTAATGCTCAATGAACGGCCATTTGGTTTCAGTTGACCTTCTTGATCATAGGTGAACTATTGTCACTGCTCTCAGCAACTTTATTTCACTACTCTTTTTGAAATTCCACAATACAAACTCATCCAGAAGTGCAACGTTAACGGGACAGCTTAAGGTCTTAAAGAGATGGGGACAGTATCTCTATATTGCTAGAATATGAGTCCATACACCTATTACTTTTCCAAATATTTTCTCAAAAACTGTATTATTCTGAGTCTGAATTGCAATATATTACTTTCAACTTTTTCCTTTTGCTTTGCTCTTTTTTGTTACATGTAGGCAGCAATCCAAAAGTTTTCCAGTTTTCACTTACCTAACTGGCTTCTTTCTTGATGCCTTTGGAGTCTTCCTCTCCACTCTATTCTCCTATCACTTCACCCAAAATGTGTTTTGTTCTGTCCTTTGTAGTGCTGGCAATGGAACCCAGGGATTCACCCATGTTAGGCAATCTCCAACTCTTCTATCTTTAGGCTTAGGGTTGGCAAGACTAACACGGTAACATTTGACAACATACTTCTGTCAACACAATTGGACATAATTTTCACTCTGAATTTTTTGAAACTACTAACATGGGATGTATGCCTCAAATTTCTTTATATATTCAATGAATAAACATTTTAAAAATCCGTGAAACATTAACTTAGTGCTTGTTTCATTTATTAAAAATATTTAAAACAAAAATTTGTACTGTTTACTAAGCTGTTAATAATCAAATTAACTTTTAAAATGTTTAGACATATTGTTTCACATCACTTTATATGGAGGAGAAATAATGCTTAAAAAAACGCATCCAAGTTTGCAAAATTTACTACGGCAGCATTTACTGGAGTTTAAATGCAATGAATTCTTCAGTTGCCAAAGAAAAACTGCACCAGATGGAATTAAACAGACAAGAGAGACTATTCAAGAGATGTGCAATAGAGTAGAGCTACTGAATTAAATTCCACTGCAAGAAATGTTGGAAAGTTTTTAGCCTTGGGATGAATGAGCTAATGGAAAAGTACTAGAGAACACTAGGAATAAGTTTGGTCAGTGTAAGCAGACCACAGTGTTAGCTAATTGTCCCCAAACTTCTACAGAGTCTGGGACATTTGGGCACCATCTCTACAAATGATTGCATTTCAACAGGATGACCCCTATATCCTAGAAAAAAAGGCATTTCAGGTTTGCAGATTGGTAAAAGGCTAGATTTATATCTTGAAGATACAGAGGAACCATTTGTAATTGCAAGTTTTCTAAGTTAAATCTTAGAAAGGAAATTGAGAGCTATACTCATGGAGAAACCAACCGGGAATGTGAGAAATCTGGTGGGAAACGTAGAACTCTGGTCATAGTGTACATAGAAATACTGAAAATTAATTA
This sequence comes from Peromyscus nudipes, assembly GCA_902168325.1. Taxonomy (NCBI): domain Eukaryota; kingdom Metazoa; phylum Chordata; class Mammalia; order Rodentia; family Cricetidae; genus Peromyscus; species Peromyscus nudipes. Next base: position 8,365 of record CABHPH010110903.1, read on the forward strand.
CTGAAAAGATATAAATCATTCATCTAATCTGTACTCTCATGATGTTGGAGTGTACCATCCTGTCACCATTACATTAACATTAATACACACATTTTATACTATCTTACTTTAGTTCAGCTCATTGTTAGAGTTTGATATGGACATAAGTTCTTTTACTTAACTTAGTCTGGTACACAAAGAGCATTGAACAACTCCTTAGAATTTGCAGAATATAATTGCATTTTGTATTTCATAGTCATTCAACTGTCAACTGAGCAAAGACAAACATTTTGTTTTTGAAGATTTGTGGCAAGCAGTTCAAGTTGCAATCTGCAACACTACATAATTTTCCAATAATTCAAAAGCTTAAAATAGCCTAAGAAATGTTATCCTTGAGCTATTTATGTCTTTGGCAAAGAAAGTTCATTTAATATAATTACCTATTCTCTACATTTTTACATGGAAAATGATGTGAGTTTCCAAAATAATGTCTCTAGGCAGTAAATTCTAAATTACAGCAAGTAGGTCATTTTGAGAGCATAGCGAACACTCTTGAGACCAGCATTAGGCTCTGGGCTACCAGCCATAATTACATACCAGCCTTTCCCTCTCCTAATAGTAAGGTATAGGAAGTTCATAAAATGGATTCCTTGAGAGACTAAAGAAGTACTAAAACGCTGGGCAACGGTGCTGCAAACCTTTAATCCCAGCATTCAAGAGGCAGAGCCAGGCAGATCTCTGTGAGTTCGAGGCCAGCCTGGTCTGCAGAACGAACTCCAGGACAGGCATCAAAACTGCACAGAGAAACCCTGTCTCGAAAAAACAAACAAACAAACAAACAAACAAAAAAGAAGTACTAAAACTCCTCCTCCTGAGAGCTGCGTTTAGGATTTCAATGTCTAAACAACAAGTTTTATAAGATAATGTTGTGATATTTGTCTATAAAGGTATTCAAATTATTTTGAAAAATATACTTTTTAGTGAAAATAACATTGGAAAATACATACAGATGTAAATATGTAATTCTCTAAGCTGTAATAATTTTCAAAGTAAAATTTTAAAGCAGCTGAAACTTACTGTGCTTTTTTGGATGAAAGCGTAGAGGTCTTCATGGGAAAAAAAAAAAAAAAAACGACCCGGAGAGGTGGCTCTGAGGTCAGGCGCCCGCCCGCGGTGGCCGAGGTGGCGAGTTCGATTCCCGCGACCGTCCATCGATCCTCCGAGTGACGTCATCGTCATTCATGGAAAAAAAAAAGGTAGCCGGGCGGTGGTAGCGCACGCCTTTAATCCCAGCACTCGGGAGGCAGAGGCAGGCGGATCTCTGTGAGTTCGAGGCCAGCCTGGGCTACCAAGTGAGTTCCAGGAAAGGCGTAAAGCTACACAGAGAAACCCTGTCTCGAAAAACCAAAAAAAAAAAAAGAAAGAAAGCGTAGAGGTCTAGCTCAAACCAATTTAATATAGAAAATTAAAAAATAATTCACAAACAAATACTGTGGGGGGAGGGGCATGCGTGCATGTATGTGATATTGAAAGACCCCCAGCCTCCCCGCCTAGCCCAGCTTAGCTTAGCTGTTTTTGTATAAAGTCTGAGAAGTTCAGTTACTGAGAAATTCAGTTAAAGAGTATCTACTGTCAGCCACCTGGCCCCAGAACGAGGTCAGAAAAACACCCTGTACCCTAGACAAAAGCCAAGTCAGCAGGCATGGCAGGCTCGGGGAAAAACCACGAACTGTCCGGAGTTTGAACTTGGTCACATTTGAATCATCCAATCAAAACCCTGTAACCAGGCTTCTCGCTTCTGTACCCGCGCTTCAGCTGCCCAACCCTATAAAAACCCTCTGCTCCAGCCCGGAGGGGGGCCAGTCTCTTGAACTTCTGGAGAGACTGTGTCGCCCCGGGTACCCGTGTTCCTGAATAAAGCCTCTTGCTGTTTGCATCTGATTCGTGGTCTCGGTGTGATCCTTAGGCGAGGGTCTCTCCTGAGGGAAGACTGCCTACGGGGGTCTTTCAATATATGATTGCATGTGTGAGCATGAATGCAGTGGAGGCCAGAAGTATGCACTACATGTCTTGCTCATCACTCTTTATCTTAGTTTTTGAAATAGGCACTTTACTGAACATGAAACTCACCAATTTGGCTAAGCTGGCCAGGCCCAGGCTTTACCTGTCTCTTCATTCATGCTATTAGTTTTCATGTGGGTGTTAGATATACAAACTCAACCCCCCCTGCTTGTCATGCAAGTACTGTACCACTAAGCCACTTATCTAGTCCTGCCAAACTAATATTGACCCCAACAATGGAGAATTGAAGCAAATATATATGAATGTATACAAGTTATGTGTACATGTGTATATATAAACTGTGGGAAGCATGTGTGTTACAAATCATATATAGGTCTTATAAATAGATGAACCCTTTTCTTTGTTGAGCTCTACAAGGAGAGTTTACTATTTATACCAGAAATGCAAATTACTGACATTTATTCTCTAGGTGACTATAAGGATGAATACAGAGGCCTTTATCTCCTGTTTCCAGTATTCCTATTCCTTTATCACTGAGACAGACAACATTATTTACATCTCCTTGTCATTATTTGTCTAAGAGTGAGCAACTGTGAAATGTTGTAAGAATGTCCCAATGTTAAGGACTGGCAATCATTGAGAGCACTCATTTTAATGTGTATTTTCCCTTTATCCTTTGTAGTTTTCCTTCAATATAGCCAAGATAGTTGGGGCTACAGATATTTGACTCCCTCATTGATAGTGGCTAGCCCCTTCCTTGGTTTCTGACTGTTTGTCAGGGGACCGTAGGCCAAGAAGTCTTTCTCTCCTTTTTTTTTTCAGCTGGCTGGTCCTCACTCTTGGTATGCTGGCAGCTATGTGTAGGAGGTAGATGTCTTGAAGATGCAGGACTACTACCACATGTGCTGATGCTGAAGCACAACTCCTGCTTCAGAAAGCGTTGTTCCAGCTACAACTATTTCAAACACCTTGCCCCCAGTTTTGTGACAATTATCTAGTGGAAGCCATTCCTATCTAGGCCAGGAGGGGAGCATTTCCCCAGCAGCCCATCAGAAGGACTATGGCTAGTGCCAACCTGACCATTAACTTCCATAAAAAGGTGTATCATGACTAGAACGATCACTCTTGTCACATAGCTCTACAAACCCATGCTGTCTGGCTCACTTTTGGATAGGGCTGAGTGTGGTGGCACCCCCCTCTGTACTGTTTCTCTGGAGTTGGAGCCCTAGTTTCTTTCAACTGCTTCTCTAGGGAGGTGTGTTTGTTTGTTTGTTTTCTCACCAACTTTTCATCCTTATCAGTAGAAAAGAACGTTTAGACGGTAACGTGAAAAGGAAATAGTGGTGGAAGTCACGGAGTGGCAACCGTGGCAAATGCTGCAGTATCTGCAATTCCAGGCATTGCAGCCAGGGCTATGCTAACAGCAGATGCCACAGCACCAGGGCAGCTGAGAAGTTACAGATACCAGTCATAGGCTAAAGTGATGGAGGGCCGAGAACAGAAACTGCATGGCCGGTGTTCTAGAAGAGTTGTAAGGGCCAAGGATCCATACATAGGTCCACCTTATACTTCGGGTTGAGGTCCAGCCTTTGTCAGAGGCCAAGGTTCCTAACACACTTGATCTGAGATCTCTGACACTAGCCATTATAGGAGGTGAGGGTCCCAAGGGAGCTTACCCATGAGTTTTAACACAGGTAGGCATTGACTGCCTCTGCTCTTTACACTATTGCTTAAAACTGATAATTGCATCATAGCTGCAGGTAGACCCATAGTGATTAACGTCTGGAAAAATAAGCCTTCAACCTGAGTAATTGGAGCCATATGATTCTGATTTCCAATGCAGCCTTTGGTCTCCGAGCTTAGAACTTGGAGAGTCTGGCTTTTCTGGTCTAGTCCTTAAGCTTCTGCTTACTGATTTACAATTGATTTCTAGATAGAATAAAAGAATTCAGACAACTGAAAGTCATATTACCACCTCTACTTACCTTTACCAAGGAATGCTTTATCTTAACACCATGTAAAGTAAGTTATTAAAATATCAAAATATGATCTCCAAGTGGCAATATAGAGAAATCTAATGGAGTTCAAAGTAAGCCCCATAGTGGAACTGTATAAAAGACTCACAACAGAGTTGGGTATTCAGGTATCATCAAAGAGCAGGAGGAGTTGGCTATCTATTTGACCAGAAAATACAAGCTACAGATCTAATCTGTGTTGAGGTTAAAATATTTTTTATGTTGAACTGTTTTGACTTCGATGCAGATAATGAATTCAGTTATAGAACCTATTTTAATTTGATTTTTAAAATTTTGTATTTAGAGAATGTTAGTTTTTCTTAAGAAAATGAGTGATATTTATGTAGAAAATTCAATTTTCACTAGTTTCTCCTGTGATTAGTATTATTCCACAGCTGTGAGGAAAGGGTATACCTAAGCAGAAGAAACATTAGATGGTAAATCATATCACAGTGTTTGCAATGAGCAAGGTACTTTAGAGGTAGTAATTGAAGCAGCAGATGGATTTCAAGACAATCAATCAATAAATTACTTGGTTAAGTATTTACATCTGACAATATATGCATGTATGTATGAATATATATATATATATGTGTGTGTGTGTGTGTGTGTGTGTGTGTGTGTGTGTGTGATTTTCCTTGTTTCTATAACCAAATACCTGACAATTTAAGCTAAAGAAGAGAGACAGCATTTTAGATCACAGTTGTTTTCAGGGACTATCTTAACATGGTGGGAAGACATGTTTATAGGTAGATTCATGACAGTAACAATGTGCAACTGGGATGTCTCATTTTCTCTGTCCTGGTGGAACAGGAAGCAGAATATGGGCAGGAAGTAGAACCAGGCTACCAAACTTCAATGGCTATTCTTAGTAACCCTTGACCTTCAGTGAGGGTCTACCTCCTGAAAGTTCTACAACCTCCCAAAACATCTCTACCAGAGGGCGACCAAATTGTCAAACACATGACTCTATGGGGCCATTTCCTGATCAAACAATAATAAGAAAGATGAATGAAATGCTGAGAATCCCCTTGAAGAACTCACTTTATAGTGCAAATCACTTGCAAAAGTTGAGATAAAAAATAACTAAGTTGCAGAGACACTTAAGGGAAACATTGGACATCTGGGAAGATGATAGAATTTTATGGACTGGAAAAAGTTCAATCTAAAGAATTTCCAGCAGAGAAAATAACTTATATAAAGATCTGAGTGTTCAAAATAAAAGCTTGCTGCTCTTAGCCACAGATATTTCTTATGGAGATTATGGGATATCTGATGACAGTGAATTTAGACACCTGGAGACCATGGTGCTTGTAAAGGAACTTGTGAGGTACCCTAAGGAATTTTGACCTTTTAAAATTAAAAAGAGATTATTACTGAATAATGTGAACATGAGATTAATATTAAAAATCAAGAGAAAACACAGCTAAATATTTTAGCAGCAGATTTAGAGACTATGGAGTTTCAAAATAATCATACATATATGAATATATATATACATATATGTATATCATGATAATTCATGTCTGTTTCACACATACTATAAACTAACAGTGTTGGATTGAAAACTCAAGTCTTGGAGGTAACTAATCCTAATCCATTGAATTTCTAAGCCTGTCACTTAAAAGACATTGCATATGTAGCTAACTATTTTATGATGGGGAGATTATCTGGTTGAGCCTGTTTGGCCAGAGTAATTTCAATGTTCCTTACTGCAGAAAGGCGAGAGAATCAGAGCTGATAAAAGTGGACTTGTGTTGAGAGAATCCGTGGTAGACTGATGCAGTATGAATTGGGAAAGGGGTCGACATAAGCTGGATTGCATAATAAATAAGTAACCACAGTCTATAACTATATTCAATTTAAAGTATTATTTCCAAAAAAAGAAAAAGAAAAAGAAAAAACCTCCTTTTAGATTGCTTAAGGCTTCTAAATAAGGATCCTGGTTAACATATCATTTTAAAATACATAATTATGCATGCAAGAAAACAAAAACACTGAAAGCCAGAAACTGCTGAGACTGTGAATTCAATCAGTTTGCATTTAGGATAACAGATTGTGACAGCATGGGTATAATCAAAAGTCTCTGGAAGTAATTTTATCTCTAATCTATAGTCCCTTAAAGGGGAACAAATAACGTAAAAAAAACACGTTTGAACTGAGTTGTAAACTTGAACTGTTGAAGAAATGATAAAGCAAAATGCATTTTAACAGTAATCCAAATATATATTATGTTATGTGCCAAAATTTATTATTTTGTAGAGAATAGAACCATTAACAATTAACTATTTTATTAAATACTGAAGCCACACCTTAACAATAATTCAAAATAATTTATGACCATATGGCTATAACCACTGCTAAAACACTATTTGGAATTATTAATGTTGAATGGGACATCTAGACATTAAAGAGCATGACTGTGATGTCAGGTATGGTGAAGATAATAAAATAAAATATAAAATACTGTAATCCTGTCAAAGCACGGGCCTTGATGTGAACTTGAAATGGTTTCACATAAAACAACATGTCCTAAATATTGAGGTTTTAAATGTCACCTTATTGGGGAATGTTTTTATAGACATGATCAAGATTAGAATTTTGAGATGAGATGTTTATCTGTAATATGGAGGTATCTTCTAAATGGTGTCCTCTGTCCTTATGACTCCAAACAATGAGCTATGTATTTTAGAACTAATTTTGTGTTTAGGTGAGTAATCAATATGTAACGTAAATTATCATGTTTAAAACTATTTTAATTTACATTATCAATTTGTAATATTGTGATAAGAAAAAGCAAAACATTGATACTACAGAAAAATGACATGGTATGAAGTAGCTAAAACGTTCCCACATTTCTGATAGACAATAAAGGGATCTAAACACTTGAGAATGTGTTTTATAAAATTTCTATAGTTCTATATAGTGTTTTATAAAATTGTCATTGACTACTTCATATGAACAGTAAATCCACTTTTTAATTACAAGTATTTCAAAAAGGAATTCATAACAACTCTATTTGTAAGAGATGAAACTAAGAACTACTAAACATCAGCTCTCCTGAGACTGCAGGGTTGGTTGAGCAATTAGCAGCAATTGCTTCTCTTATGGAAGGTCCTGGTTCTTCACCCAGCACCCACATGGCAACTCACAACTGCCTCTAACTCTCCAATTCGAGGAGATCTGATGCCCTCTTCTGGTATCCAGAGGCACTGGATGCGTACAATGCACAGTTATATGTGCAGGCAAAACATATAAAATAAAGCACATAAAAGTAAAGTCTGGGCTAGAGAGATGGCTCAGAGGTTAAGAGCACCGACTGTTCTTCCAGAGGTCCTGAGTTCAATTCCCAGCACCCACATTGTGGCTCACAACCATCTGTAATGAGATCTGCCACTCTCTTCCGTATACATAATAAATAAATAAATCTTTAAAAAAAAA